>PVLD010024694.1:0-11893 GCA_004027595.1 Dinomys branickii
CAGAAGTACAGACAGTAAAGAGCCAACCGGCCAGAGTTCTGCAGAGCTTCAACCTGCAATAGCCTGATGCTTTGTGTGTTAATACTACCAGATTGAAAAACAATTTGGTATTACACTTGGATTTAAGATTATACTTGCCTTTGTATTATACTTAACAGACAAAAGAGAAAAAGAAAAGTATGTGAGGAAGCAAAAGGATGTTTCTGTTTTGTGTCATTTCAAAATTCTCTCTTCTGGTGCCTAGTACCCTTAGAATGAAGAAAACATAAACTTGACAAGAAAGCCAGTGGTGATCTGGATGTCATAGCCATAAGAGGCAGACTGCAGCAATTCCACACTCCCTGACGTCCCAGAGCGCTGTCTTCACCCCCAGCTGCCTGGAGTGAGGGTAGAAACAGGAGTGGGTGCTGGTCCTTTGGTGCGGTGCCCATGTCCTGGTGTGCCTGTGAACAGACTCCCATCACAGACACAATTAACAATTTAGGAGGCTCACTGTAGTCTTCACTGTCAGGAGAACACTGCAACAGCCAGGGACGGTTTATTTTTAATTCTCTTTTCACAGATCAGCTCACAAAAACTTAAACACGGAGTCCACACCACTAGTAAACACCAGACTTAGAAATTATTGAAGTCTTCTGCCTCCCGTGGGCCTCTCTATGGAGGCGTTTACCACTGTGCCAAAGTCTTTCCACAGTATAGAGCAATGCTGAAGATGAACATGCCAGTGAAGGCAAAGATCAACACCATCATCGTCAAACAAAGACATCATGGATAGCTTTGCCGTGCATCAGGAGCTCTGCAAAGCACCTCTGTACCTTATACCCTTCCCAATAATGGCATACCTAAAAGGTGCCCACTCTGAACTACACCTCATGGGATGAGGAAACCGAGGCCCGCTGAGCTGAACAACTTGCCCAAGGTCGCATGGCTGATACAAGTGCAAGACCACTCCAGAGATGGTGCTGCTCGCGGCCATGCTGTATGGGCTGCCTCAGTGTCCTCCAGCTGACAAATCCCTACCTTTGCAGGGACACCTTCCTCACTCCCAGGTTCATGGCTCACTCCCCAGTGATGGGTTTTCTGCCTAAGTAAAAATTCTGCTAAGTCATGATAGCAGCTAGTCAATATGGTGCAGGTCCCTGGAGGCCATGTGCCAAGCCCCGCCCTCCTCCCCCTGGCCCAGTCACAAATTCTTAGTTCCCTGTTTACAACACCCTGTTGCCTTTTCCCTATTCCCCTGCCCAATCATTATCTGCCATGTCACACAGACAGCCCCCACCAGCACCCTGGCCCTATATAGCCGTCGTTCCCCTAGCCAAACCCACAGAGGCTGCACCTCTCTCCCTCCTGCTCTGGTCTTCTCCATGCACGCAATAGAGGCATTTTTTACTTTGTTCTATTTTTACTTGGGCCAAAAACCTAATACTCAGTAAGAAAGGGAGGCAGGCCAAGAGGAACTCACAGAACGGCTCAGGCAGTTCTGCTCCTTGGCACTCAGAATTGCTGCCCTTTATTTTCCAGTTGACTTCCTCAGTCTAGCAATAAAGCACCAAGAAAAGAAAAATTCCAGGCTAAAACCAAATGGTTAGCCTTTTTCTTCCTTTTGGCAGCTGGCTAGAATTTTTAAAGTAAACGAGCTATTATGGGTACAGTGTACAGAACTTCATCTGTTTCAGGTTGAAAGGTTATACACTAAAGTGTCAGCTGTAATTGGAGACTGGGGGTTAAGGAGTTATACAAATGACAGTTTAATAAGAATGAAGTTATTGCTATGGCCTAGTGCTTTCTACAGCAGATTCTCATTTCCTGGCAAAGGGGTAGATTGTGCAGGGAAAACACACTGAACTGAGAGATCCGAGGAGCTGAGCGTCTCTGCTTACAGCGAAGGAGTTACTGTTATCAAACCCCAGCAGTCCTGAACATTGCAGCAGCAGAGATCAGTGAAAAGTGCAGGGAGCCAGGGTTCCAGGGATGGAGCTCAGCCTTCCAGGTGTGCTTGACAGGCTTTGGCGTTCTTTAGAAATAAGCCGTGAATGGTGCTCAGCAACCTCTGGGAACGTGTTTTGTTTTACTAGAGGCTTTGTTTTTTGACCCTTTGTTTTACTGTCTTGCATTCTGGCATCTAAAGCCATTACATTTTCTGTTGCTTCTTACCAAATCTTAAAATGTATTTTTATTAGAAAACGTAGCATGTTTTTTCTACTCTGAAAATGCTTTTAGCAAAACTATGGACATGTTAAAAAGACCAGTGGCTACCCGAGATTGTGAGTGGGCGAGAAGGGGTTATAAGCGGAACAGAAAGGATTATTAAAGGAATGCAAGCACGGTGCTCTGATAGCGGACACACCCACGCCCGGAGAGTACACAGCACGCGAAGCAAAGCCCCGTGTCAAGATGGACAATGACGACACGTGGAGTCAGGCAGCCGTTGTGACAGTTGAAGGCTTGCTCTGGGCAGGGGTGTTCAGGAGGAGGGAGGCCTCAGTGCGGGTGCTGTGGGCGGGGCATGACGAGCCCTTTCTGGACCTTCCTCTCAGTTGTGCTGTAAACTTAAAACTGCTCAGAACCCAACTTTTTTCATTTTCTTCTTTTTTTTTTTTTGTTTACATTTTGAGATAGATTCTCATTGTGTCTTTCAGGCTGGTCTCAAACTTTGAATCCTGCCTGTGCTTCCTGCTTGCTGGGATTGCAGGTGTGAGCCACCACACCTGGTAACAATAGTTTTTCTCCAAAAAGTCTCAGAGAGAATTGGATTCACTAGGATATCAGAATCATCTTTAATGTAGCTCCTCAGAGGGAGTCGCTAGGACTGGTCCTGTTACTGCTGTTTGGCTTCCTGTTTTGCAACGCGGGGTGTCACACCCAGGGCCCTGCAAAGGCTAGGTAGAGCTCTTCCCCTGCGTCCCTATGCCTCACTGGGAAGAGTTCCATGTAGATGATTTCAGACTTTTTCTTTCTGTACTGATTTTTTTATTCTAAAGAGAATAAAAAATAAAAAAAATAAAAGCAATACACAATTTGAAAACAGGATAGGAAATTAACAACAGTTGTTTTATTGCATATTGTTATCTTCAAAGTAGTTCAGATTACCAGATATAGGCACACAAGATGATCAAACAGTTAAACATTAGCTGTTCCTTTCAATAAACCAACAGAAATTAGTAGTACAGTTATCTTAGCTATCTTCTGTGTGTATATAGATATATATTTTTCCCTTCCTTCTTTCTGTCCTTTCTCCTTTCCCCCATCCTAGTTGTTCTTTCCTTCTGAGCAGTTGCTTTCCCTTTCACAATATTTATTGTATCTTTCAGATTTGATGTGGTATTTTTATACAATGGAGTATTACTCAGCTATAAAGAAAGGTAAACGAGGTTTGTTAGTTAAATGAGTGTAACAAGAGACAGTACTCATAAGTGAAATAAATCAGACTCGCGTGTGTAAACATTATACTCAGTTTTATGCAAATTGGTTGTAGTGTAAATGCTATTTTTCAAATTCATTTTTGAAAACATTTTAAACACATTTCACATCAGCCCTATGAGTATATCCGCGGGTTATGTGGCTTCCAGGCTTGTAGGCAAGAGCAGATCCAGTTCATAAAAGCCTATTTTGCTGAGTGCAGGAGGGGACTTCTTCAGAGCTCATAATCCTGGCAGTTTAGCAAACTCTTCTGATCCTATGTTTTAGTACAGTGGAGGTCCAGCTTGCCTTCACATCTTTACTTTGCCAAGAGATGCAGGTGTCTGTTTTGCTTCTTTTCCTTTAACTTGGCCTCCTGTCGTCTGTATATTTATAGTCCAAGAAGAGAAGAATGGGATTGGGGCAAATGAGCACCTTCAAGGCCAGCTTTGGGGAGTGGGCAGGATGGCGTCGAGGTGACAAAGCTGAACCAGCAGGTGCTTGTTCATCTCTGCACATGGGCCTTTATTGTCGTGGCCCCGTCTAAACAGTTTCCTACAGGATAAAGCGATCTGTCGGGGCCTGAGAGCAAATGGTAATTACTGACTCTTGAGGGGACTCGTGTGCTATTTAAAAGTAACAAATGACAGAGAGAATTCTGAGGCTTGTGCCCCTTATGCAGGACCGTGGGGCTCTCGGGGGACTGCAGGCTCTTATTTTTTCATCTTTGGAATGATAAAAGTAATATACGACAATTGTAATACAACTGAACAAACACAATGTTCAAACAATATATATATATATATTTTCTTTTTTTTCCTTTACTGGGGATCCAACTCAAGACCTTCCACTTACCAGGGAGGAGCTTATGCCACTGAGCTATATTCAGAGCCCTACAAACAAAACAAACATATTAAGTCAAAAGTGAAAGCTACCTCAAACCAGCCACCCCAGTTCTTTTTCCTGTGCTTTATTCCAAAGTTTCCTAGATGTTTATTACCCAGATACTCAGAGACACACATATGATTAGGGCTCTTTGAAATATAAGTGAGAATATGTAAGTGAAATATAAGTGAGAGAATCCCAACTGCAAATATCTTTAAACAGATGGAGGAATCGCTTAGCTCACAGGGTTTCCTCCTCGCTCACCTTTCATCTCTCATCTGTGGCACAGCCGCCTGCTGTGTGTCAGCCTCCATCACCTCACCCAGCACCATGCTCCACCTACTGGGGCAGACAGGCATCTATGGCCCTGGATTCACTCCTGATTTGGAGAAAAATAATAACAGCATCACTCCCAACATAACACAACGAAAAGAGAAGTACAGCTCCGAGTCCCAAGACCTGCAAGTAGTTGACTGATGAGCAAAAGAACATTATGTTGGCTGATGGAGTCAAGATTTTTAAACAACTGACCTTAAATGGAGATGTTCTCCTCCATGACCTGGGTGAGGGCCAGGAGATCTACGGCCCCTGAAAGTAAAGGAAGGGGTAGAAGGTCACGGGGATAGGAAATGAGACCTCTAGGCCAGGGCAGAGAGCTGGGATAGGGGAACTGACCTGGTTGCTGCTGAAGGTGGAGGATGGGTCCAGGAGCCTGGAGTGTGGGTCGCCTCTGGGAGCTGGGCACAGCGAGGGACTGTATCTGCCATGTATTCTTTCTGTCCAACATTGTTAATGTTAGGGAAAGTACAGTAAAAGTTGGAATACTGTATTCAATGCTGGCCCCATAAAGATGAGTCTGAGACCTAATCCTTGATTGCTGAGAATGTGCTCTTATTTCAAAATAGGGTCTTTGCAGATGCAATGTTTTGCAGTTAAAGCTCTCAAGATGGAACCACACTGGATTTTTGGTGGGTCCTGAATGCAGTGAAGATTGTCTTTATAAGATGCAGAAAGGACAGGCACAGGGGATGGCCGTGTGGAGGTGAGGCCAAGACTGCAGCAGTGCCCTGCAAGCCCAAGATCACACACCCAGGAGCCAGGACAGAGGCACAGAGCAGTTCCTCCTTCAGGGTCTCTGGAATGAACCAATCTAATGGCACTGAGATTTCAGAGATCTGAGCTCTAGAACTGTGACAGACTAAATTTCCACTGTTTGAAGCCACCCAACTTGTAGTGATTTGTTATGCATCCCAGGAAGCTAAAGGAGCAGGTTTTGAAAAGAGTGGCTCTCCTCACCCACATCACTTGGCTGGTGGCCAACTCCCAGTGTCCAAGGAGACAGACCTGGCAGGTCACATCCCAAAGTGACACAGCTGGCAGGAGACACTCACAACTGCCTTGTGGATGTGCTTTACCAGGTGTTTGAACTTCTAGTGCTTTTTGCTTAAACAAATGACAAACCTCCTTGTACCTCAGAGGCAGCACACATCCAGGCCCAGTGCAGCACTGGCAGAGGGCGGGAAGGTGCAATGAGGGTCTACTTGTCCTCCATCCCCACCAAGACCCACAGCACCACAGGGGGTGGTCACAGCTGAGAAATGAGTAAGCAAACGGGGGCAGAAATGAAGGGCAGGAGGGAAGGCCTGAGGGAGGAAGGAAGAAAGAAAGGCAAATGAAACATGCCTGTGACTAGAGAGGAGCCTGTGAAGTCCCAGCAGGTGTCTTGCTAAAATTAAGCTCTTTGTATTTAATTCATGAACACTGCTGAAATCGTTCGTCATGTGTCTATTGCTGGCCACCAGCCCTCGGCCACCCATCACCTCCCACCACTGATGTTTCAAGTCACTTTTTAGGAATGCTGTGAGCAATATCCCGAGCAGCACACTCATATCTAATTTTTTCAATAAATAAAGAACTGAAAAGTACAATAAGCCATGCAGGTACAGTGTACTCTGATGTGCTTCGTGTGCTGGAGTTTTTCTCATCTGGCTTCTTACTCATTCAAATTACCACTGTGCCAAGCGATGTCTTACTTGGTAACTAGCACCTGCATTTTCACTGCAGGATCCAATATTTTGTGGGGAGAAAAAGAACAGGTGTTCAGATACCTGCTTTCAGGCTGGGTAATGGATCACTGCACAGCTTCCAGCCTGCTCAGAAGGACAGGGCAAGTCATGGGAGGTCATGAAACATGAAGCAACTCTGACAAGCATCTGCCTAGCACACTGAGTGGGGCAGAGTCCTTCTCCGGCTCTGGGTTCACTGGCATTTGGTTACAGCCACTGTCTTTTCTGGACATTTTTCTCCCCTCATTTATACAGAGAACTAGACTGTCTCTTCATTTCCAAGACCCTTGCAAATGCCACCTCTCTTTCTTCTACCTGCTAAAAGATTCAATGGAACATAGAAGGAACCCACCTAAACTGGAGTAATGAGTATATGTCACCCCATTTGGAGCAAGTACTGAAGTGAAAACCTGGACCAGAGTTGAGAAGAATTGGTGTTATGGTTGATATATTGTGTCAACTTACGGAGTCTAGAGGTTTGGCTGAGTGACTCAGCAGGAAGCCAGGGTGCTTACTTTGTACACATCCTGAGCCTGTGGAAGAGGAGGGCATGGAGATTATGTGAGTGCTACATGCCCCCTGGGTGAGGGTAACCTGTTTGCAAAGTAAGGGAGATAGAAAGAGGCTGCTTGCCCACTATTCCACTCTTTTGCTTGTTGTTTTTACTGTGCTCTGCTGCCATGAATGGTAGCCCTCTGCCATTTGCCACACTGCCTCTGAACCAACCAACTATGGACTGAAATCTCCACAAAGTGTAAGCTAAACAAATCTTTCTTTCCTTCATTTTGGGAATTGGGTATTTTGTCTCAGCAACAAGAGAAAAGTAACCAAGACAATTAACTCAACCAGGAAATACAGGTTCCAAATTAGCATTTTTTAAAACTTCTTCTGAGCTCCTGATGGATAGCCTTCCATCCCTAAGATGCCAGAGACCTGCTCCCTGAGCGATCTGATGATACTGTGGATTCCCAGTACATTTAAGCTGGATCACGGGGCCGGAGCTGGCTAGTCCTCCCAGGAGTTCCCCGGGAACATTTGTGTTGCAGGTTAATGTTTCTCTTCTATTACAGAGATTAACGTTGTCGGTAATTCTGAGCATACCGCGGTTTGAGGGTTTCGGTGCCATGGTGACAGGGACGATTCTGCACTTCAATGTTTACAAAGCGTTGGTCAATGGATTCCTGGTTGGGGTTTCTGGAGCAGCTTTTGTGATCTTTCCAGCAGCCTCCCTCCCTCCATTTCCAGCAGCTTCATCATTTCCCCTCCCTGCATCTTCTCAGCTTCTGCTTTCTGCTTTCGGTCCTCAAGCTCGCTCCGCAATTATGATAGAGGAGGCATTGCACTAAACTCCACAGGGCCACTCTTGCTCCTGCCCCTCTGTTGCTTGCATGTCCCTGTTATCTAAAGGCCGCTCATGCTTTGCAGATGGAACCTCTCCCTCTTCCCAGCGTCCTACTCACTGTCCTCAGTTAGATCACCTCTGAGGCAGCTGAAGATGCTGGGCCCCGCCCGTGTTCTGTGCGATCGCTGCAGCTGTCATCTGGAAGCCCCGCACCACCTGGACCAGCTTCTTCTCTTTCATGCCTTCCTCTCTCCCAGTGAGCCAGACATGACAATAGAATTAAATGGAAAAAACTGAAATGTAGCTGAGTTCTTGCCCCTAAGTTGCCCATTGATGGAAAGTGTCCTCCTCCCTGCACAGGCATCCTTGAGAGGCCCAAAATAAAAAAATATAAACTCTTGTAGAAACCACACTCTCGGGATACCTCTGACTTTCCCTTAATGGCTTCTGATCACTTACATTCAAATACACACATTGCAACTGGAATGGAACATATCACCTCACACAGCTGGGGGAGAGCCCAGGCATTGACGACAAAGAGTGATCATTTAGACGGAAATGAAAACCACGGGAAATAAAATACCATAATTTTAACCCATCTGATCAGTCACTTGGGAGCCATGTAGAAGAGCAGAACAGAGGGTAGGAAAGTGAGAGGAGGAGAACAGATAAAAAGCCCTCCTGACAGAGGGTGGCCTCATTAGTGTCAGATCAGTGTGTGTGCGTCAACAAGCTTTCTCTGGCAAACCTGACTTCTCCCAATCCCATGGGTCCTTCCAAGACTGTCGCCTAGTGTTTATAGATCATCAAAGCAGACCCTGCTGACCTGGCTGCCCACCCTGAAAATTGGGTAGATGTTCCCATTTCCACAGACGTTGCCCCTGACCTCCTACTCTGGAGGCAACTAGGCATTGAAAGTGAGGGCATGGCCTGTGATCTGGACAGTTCCAGCTCAGTGTCTTGCCTTTGCTGTCTGACCTTCAGCAGGGGGCTTGTCCTCCGGAGCTGATTCCCATGGCAATCATAATTCCCTCTTCAGCGGGTTCACGAGGGTGAAGGTGGGCTGAGTCCATGCATGTGGGACACATGGACCATGTTCCACATACCCGCAGCAGCCAGCAGCCACTCTTGGTAATCTGAGTGCTCAGAGGCTAGGGGAACTCACCTGAGGGGTGCAGCCCTGGGGCTATGATGTGAAGTGAGGTGGATTGAGGGGAAATAGTGAGCTGTGGAGGTTGCTGTCTAATGGAATTTGTGGAGAGTGGCTGAGCTAGTGGTTGAGCCAGAGTGCAGAACACCCAAGGGCCACTGTGAGCATATGGAGCACCGAGAGGAGCAGGTGTTCCAGCGCCCAGAATACCAGGCATGAGAAGTGAGCCAGTTGTCAGGCGATTCACAGCACCTCAATCTGTGCTCTTGCTCCTCACGCCCCTGATGACCAGGGCCACTGGACCTGCTCCGAACCAGCGTCTGCTCCACGGGGCTCCAGTGCCCCCCTGCTGAGCTACTTGGGGTACCCAGCTCCAAAGTGTATATTCTCAGCCCACTTCCTATCTGATAAAACTGAAACCTGGGACAAGTGCCAGAAAAATACAGCAGAGAGATCAGAACCTGAGACCCAGCATCTAGAGTCTCCTCCCCAGGAAACTGCCCACATCTTTCTCAATCCGCAGCTCTGTGGAGACATGGAGCCTCACTCCCGTTTGTGAGTGTGTACAAGGCAGGCCAAGCACTGCTTTGGTTTTGTTACAATACTAAGTCATTAAGTACCAATGACAATCCCAAGATGCTCTGACATTACCCTCTTAAGGAAACCGAGGCGCGAGTTGCACAGGTAGTGGGGACAGAGCCAGGAACGAAAGCCCACAACCTCGGTCACCGCGGCACAGCATAGGTTTGCATCCTGATAGGCAGGGAGTGAGCAAGATGCCCCAGAAAGCCGTGCTGGACCGGGCACACTGCGCCTGGATTCCTAAGCCAGCTGGTGTCAGGTGAAGATGCTGCAGGAAACACCTGGCCTCTGGAGTGTTCTCCTGGGCCGCTCTGCAGAGCTTAACCAGGGGCCTCCCAGGGAACGCATGTGTGCGGGCTTGGGACACCTCACAGGGCTCCGCCGCCCCACCACCCTAAGGCCTCTTGCTAGGGCCCATTTTGACCAAATGCACCAACGACAGACAACAAGGGAGGCTGAAGGAGCCCTAACACGGCACAGCCGCTGGTGGAGGAGGTAGTGTGGAGACGAGGAGGACAAAAGACACTGATCTCATCCCAAGTCTCGAAGGGCCCGCATGCAGTACAGGCATAACCATCACACCCGCACTGCCAGCACTGGAGCTCAGAGACGAGACGGTGCTGGGAAAGCCTGAACACAGAGCCGTCGCACTGTGCTAAGAACATTCACTTGGCACTTGGCTCCCTGTGAAAGCGCAATGCAGCCCATACCCATAACCCAGCACTCGGAAGGCTGAGGCGGGGGGATCGTTGCAACTTCGAGGCAAGCCTGGGCTATACAGAGAGCTCAAGGCCAATGTAAACTACATAGCAAGACCCTGTCTGCAAAAGACAAAAAGAAAGAAAATACAGTGCAGAGAGACCAGTCTAGCACTCATTCCCCAAGAGTCTCCCGGTGCTCAGCACGAGCCAGCCATCCTGGCCTCCTCACATCAAGCCTGTGGTCCCTGAAACACAGTTTTCATCTCAGGCTGTCACCCGGGTCCCGAGGCCTCTGCTTCCAGGTGGCTCAGCAATTCATTCTTTCTGGCCTCTGCCCAAATAGAGAGGCTTTCCTGATAGTGTGGATTGTTCCCTACCATTGGCCTCGCTCCGTTTACCTCCGAGCACTTGGTTCACACATATTGTTTGGTTGTTTGTGTTCCTGTCTCCCACATGGTGCTGGCCCCAGACAGCTGGAATCTCGTCCTCCTTCCTCATCGCTACATCCCAGTGCACTAGTCCGGTTGCCTGGTACATGATAACTGCTTAGTAACAACTGTTCAATAAATGAAGTGTTAAATTTTTTACTCTCACTATATTAAGGAATAATTTAATTTCCATTAAAGAATGATGCTAGCTTTATTTAAAGGACCAAGACACGGCCTAGATTTTTAATGAGAACATTTGTTTTATTCGTTAAAAGATAAACCTATGTGGATTATGGGAAAGGGAAGAGCAAATATTTTTAAAACACGGGGATACAGGGATGTCCTAATTACTATTCCAGCAGTTCTCCGGGTGTAATTTTGTGCTTCCGAAGATGCCGTCTTCTCTTGGGTGGCTGCTCATGCCTGCTCTCAATGGCCTTCTCAGAGTCCTCTCTACGAAGACACACAAGGACGTTTCTCCTCAGCCAGTGGAAGACCTGCCCCATCTTCAGGCAGCTGGTTGTCTCTGTGTCAGAACATGTGTCTTTCTCAGCTCGCTTTCCTGAGGTTGAGGAGGTCTCTGACTCGCCTGATGTTTCCATTCCAGTTTCTTCCTCTGCTGTCTCTGCACATCGGTCTCTCTTAAGCATCAGGGGCCCCTCCCGGTGTGGGACAGCTTTGTTCTCCGGTGGTGGCACACACATGGCCAAGTCTTGACACGCATCACCTTCCCGATGACCAACCTGAGCCATAGGCGGAGGGGAGCAGCTGCACAGCCTGAAGTCCTCCCCTGGGGTGCTCTGGCAGATGTCTAAGCTCCAGTCTTCCCAACCCGTCTGGGTTTCTGCGGCATTGTTTACGTTTTTGTTGTCAGGCTCTTCAGAGTCATCATCCTCGGCCCATGCCGTGGTGACCGCTGCTTTACAAGGCTGATCTGGCTTATACCAAACTGAGCTTTGTTGAAGTATCCAGTACCTTACCCCATTGATCTCCATGGGGTCTGGGAGAAAATACACTTGGCTGGCTGAAGAACACACTCTGCAACGTGTGTCTTCAAGGAGTATGTCATCCTCACATGAAGAGTTATCTTCACAAGGACGATGGCCCACAGAAGGACTCAAACTGGATTTGGCTTCAGAATCCCAACTGTCTGGGTCAAAGCAGTTCTTGCTAGGTGATGAGGATGCCACTGAATTCAATATATGAGCATCTGTAAGAAGACACAGAACTTCCAAAGGGGGGAAAAATTTGATGATTTGGGAGAGAAGATTCGCTGCCAGCTCTTAGAGCAAAGACAGGAAATGTGAGCCTCAGCTCCCAAGGTTCTATAGCTAAGGGTC
>PVLD010024695.1:0-24956 GCA_004027595.1 Dinomys branickii
TCTAAACTTATCAGGAGAAACAAAGAACTTCACAACATACTGGTAAAGGAAATAATTTAGCAGGAAGAGATGACAATTGAGAATATCTATGAACCATAAACCAGCATACCAAAGTCCCTACCACAAATACACCTTCACACAGAAATTCCAATAAACACTAGAATACTCTTTGTGCAGGACCTTGACATATCACTTTCATAAGCTGAACCACTAAGGAAATAATTTTTTTAAAAAATTAGTGTTGAAATACACTTTTGAACAAAAGGACATAATAGATTAAACAGTGTTCAAATCTACTACAAAATACATATTTTCATTTGTAATACGGAACTTTGTCCAAAACATACCATATACAATGCCAAAAATTGTGTTTAAATAAATGGAAAAGGATCAATATAATCCCATGTATACGATCAGATCACAGTGCAATGACACTAGATATATCAGACCTGCATGTGTAAACATCATATTGTCCCTAGTGTAAGAACCTGAAAGAACAAATAAAATCTGAAAAGTACAATAGATAGTGTGAAAGGGAAAGAAACTACTCAAAAGGAAAGAACAACTGGCAAGAGTGAAAAGAGAAAAGAAAGAGAAGAGAACACAGGAGGAGAGAAAGGAGGGAGGGAGGGAGGGAGGGGGAAAGTATATATATATATATATATATATATATATATATATATATATATGAACACAAGATAAACATACTACTACTTTCTATTATTTTATTGAAAGGAAGAGTTGATGTTTAATTGTTTGATCAATCTTACATACCTGCATCTGGTAATCTGAGCAACAACACTTTTGCCATCAGAGAAATGGAAATTTAAATAACACCGAGATCCCATCGAACTCCAGAAAAAGTCAATGTCATCAAGAACTATAATAATAATTATAATAATACTAATAATATTAATAATAGTGGGGGAAGCTGTGGGGGAAGAAGCAAACCTTCTAAATTTTTGGTGGGAGAAGAAGCTATTGCAACTACTGGGAACCGGTACGGCAACCCCTTCAAACACTATGACTAGTAACCCCGTGGTGTCCAGCCCCCTTCCAGGCATCTCTCCCAAAAGTTACAGACATCACATCACGGGGACGTTTGCACACCCATGTTCACAGCAGCACAACCCATTGCAGCTAGACATTGGAAGCAACCTATATGCCCATGAATAGATGAATGGAGTGAGAAAATCTGGTAAATATTCACAGTGGAGTAATACTCAGCCATACAGAAGGATGAATTTGAGTCATTTCCAGAAAAATGGATGCACCTTGACACCATAATACTGAGTCAAATTAACCAGGCACAAATGGTTAGATAGCACGTGGTCTCTCCTGCCTGAGAAACTCAAGTACACAGAATTGAAACAGTAAAGCTTAGAGACCAGGGAACATGGATGTGGTCCTGTTGCAGATGAAAATGGAATATAGAGATTAAGGGAGAGGGGAGGGGGTAGAGGTGACCCTGAGTTAAGTAAGATTCATTGTATATGCAAGTACCAACTCCCCATGAAGAAAATATTCACTACATTCCCAAACATGTACTAAGGGGGAAAAAGTACTTACTAAGAGAACAGGGGCCGGGGATATAGCTCAGTGGCATAAGCACCCGCCTGGTAAGTGCAAGGTCCTGAGTTCAATTCCCAGTACCCAAAAAATAAAAATATAAAAGAACAGTTCTCTGCAGTTGGCACATGGAAGTCTGCAGATAAGGGCAGTATAAAATTTTGAGTCACAGAATATAGAAAAGATAAGTTTACTCAGACCACAGTACACTGTGACGGTTGACAGCAGGTAAATTTCCTCTTGCATTTCTTTCTGAGAACATGCTCTGCTATTCACTGGGGGAATAAATAAGTCATATTTATTCTTCACTCTGCTGTTTCTCATCAGCATTAGTTTAGTACCTCATGACTGCCCAACATGTGCTGGGCAGGTCTGTGTCAGCAGAGACATTTGGGGGCTGAGAATTTTAACATTTTTGTCACCATGGAAACACTACTGAGTGATTCAAAGAGAAGCAGCACATGAACGTGTTAGGACAAAGAACTGAAGAGGCCCCCGCGTTTGCCCTGGCATTACAGGAAACAACAGTAATGAACTACCACAAGTTTGAGAGCAGGGGTCCCTTCCACCTCCATTCCCTCAACACAATTACTAAGTATTTCATGCAAGACACTCTGCTGCCATACAGCTGAGAACAAAACACCCAGATAAACAAATATAAAAAGAATCTCCTGCTCTCCTGGAGTTTGCATTCCAGTCCAGAGAGCAGCACAATAGAGCTGGTCAGCAGCTTCCCCTCTTCATGAAAAGTGGTCAGAACAGAGCCATGCTCTTTGGACGTGATGTCTGTTGTTCCTGCTGCAAAGCTGCAGTTCAGTCACAGCACAGATGCACGGCCCACAGAGCTGCACCTGTTTGACATCTGGCCTTTAACATCAAGGGTTTGCTGGCCGCTCATCTAGCCCATGGTGCACACTTTCCGTGGTCTCCTCACCCCTCTCTCTGCCAATCTGCAACCCCTCTCAAGCCATCCCCAGTCTCACATACAGCTTTACAATATTTGCCTGCAACAGTTCTTCTTTCTACTGTAAAATTCCCATGAATAACTTGTCATACTGCTACCACCTCCCTTCCCTTCCCCCGCATGGCACACTGAGTATTGCCTACGTGAAATGAAACTGACCACAATCTTTGTCACATCTGTCCCCTTCAGTAGATCGCAGTCACTCCTTGATCCTTTTATGGACAAGAAATGTCGGTGCCACTGTGGAGCACAGCCCACCTCCCGCCCTCATTTCAGCACCTCCACGTTCTTGCTCTCCCTGCTTGCAGCCCTCCATTTCAGGGCTATGCACTTCCTCTGTGTCTTTTGCTCTGTGTGCCACAGGTGAAACCCCATCAAAAGTGCTGCGGTTTCCTAAATGACCCAACGCACCCCAAGATTTCTGAGAGTAAGCGGACATAACTGTGTCACCAGTCATTTTGCACACGATCAGGCACCTGTACACATTCAAATTTTGCTGAGTAAATGAGTCTCTCAATTTTTCTAAATGAGAACTATTTTAAAGAAAAAAATAAAACTGTCTAATAGAAACAGAATTCAAGAAGAAAAAAATAATACACTGAAGAACAGTTGTGTTCTGCCTCAATAAAAATTACTTCCATTCCTGTTTGTTATTTCACGCTCAAATACTTTGTCATCAATTCCTATGAGACTTACCACTCCCCTCCCTTTCTGAATGGGCAGATGGGGAATTCTGTGTGGAGACACAGCAACTGCAGTGCCCCAAAACATGAGCTGTAAAGGGAGAGGGATGGAAGGACCAAGGAAACGGCCAACAGTGGGAAGTGCTTGTATTAAGGAATAAGAACATGGAACAACTAGAATAAGCGTAGGAGTCAGATTCTTCAGCTGTTTTGAGATTTGACAATCTTGAAAATGTGGAAAGATGCAGATGAATTGCTGAATTAATGAGAACTCGTGGATTTTATATGCATACTTGTATGTGTGTATATATGTTCATGAATAAATATAACCCTAATTCTGTCCACTGAAATTGGCCAGAAGAGATACATATGCACATATACTTTATATATATATAAATTTTTACTTTCATTTATTAGTACATGTTTGCATCAGATACTAACTTCTTACATACCAATTTCTCTGTGATGTGTTCTGGGGATTCACTGTATGTACCAAGAACATCTCAATATTTTTCTCAGCCCTTTTACCCTCTCGCCACATCTCTCCCTCCATTTTTGATCCCCTGTCCATTTCAGCAAAATCCATGTCCCTATATCCTATTACCTATCTTTTCTTTTTTTCTTTATTTACAGGTTTGTTTTGTCATCTTATGGGAAACAATTTAAGCTTGTGTCTTATTTATTTCATTTAACATCATGGTCTCTCGGTGCATCTATTATCCTAAAAATGACTCAGGTTTCTTCTTCTTTACAGCAGAGTAGTACTCCATAGTGTAAAAAATAGCGCATTTGCCCATTCATATTTTGATATACACATGAATATCAATTTTTGAACCATCTCAATGATAAAAGAAAAGGCATTTTATCACTTCACACCAAAGTTAGACAAATAAATGAAATTATGCATCTACCTACCTGTACATATACATGGGCACAACAACTCACAACATATTATTGATAATATGGAAAACCTATGTACTTCATGGTTGGTCAACAAAGTACTCTTTTCAAAAGATCAAACACTTACCTTATATTTGATAACATTTCCTTCTCCACTGTTTCCTTAGCAAGTAGAAAACCACACTTCATTTTTACTGCATAGGAAATGTTATGAAAACTTAACACCATCCCATGAGTGCATGATTTCGGGTCACTGGAGGTCATCTCCAAGAGACCCTTGGTGTTGCCTTGTGACATTGGGATATGAAACTTGTCATGACTCGAGGACATTTGCACAGTTCTCCTCTGCTGTAGAAGAAAAAGCAACAGTAAGATGAGAGTCCCACTAAATCTGATGGCAAACTCTAGGACATACATGTAAATCAATGTGTTATAAAGTGCATTGCAATGAGTAAATTTCTTAGCAGTAAGCAGCCCACAGAACCTCTTTAACACCTGTAATGGGAAGCAGATGTATCTTTGAATACACAGAGTCCTACTGTCATATTCCTGAGACATAATTGACCCTAATAATAAACATAAGTGTTACTAAAAATCTATGAAGGATGAAAAAGATTGCTAATGGTTAGACTAATCCGACTTGAAAAGCATCTTATCAGACAGCTTATGTTCAGGGAAAGACTACATGATCATCACTGTACCTCCTGCATTGTACTTTAATTTGGGAGTTTATGACATTGCTGATACCAAAATAGTAAGTCATTCAGGAACAGCAGCAATTTCTCTGAATTTGTACATCCTAACCTGATACCTGTGGGTATTACAGCCCTCCAACCAGCTAAGGCAGTAAATGCCAAAATGATTTTCAAGAACACAATCATTTCCATAATTAGTGAATTTTTTAATTTCTAAAAGAGATATAAAATTAACACCAAGATGACAAGGAGAATCAAGACCATAAAGATCACAAGATTTGGAAATAAAATTTAAGTCTATTTTTAAAAAATTTTCAATGTTTCATGAAACAAGCGACAAAAGCACCCATAAAGAGGATTCTTCACATGAAGTATTAGATGAACTGAGCCAGTGAAATAGGTTTGAACTGTGACCTGTGATAAGCTAGTTTTCATTGTTAAAAGCCAAAGTTATCCAAAGTACTTTCTCTCTAAGAAGGTACGTTCAATCAGCAGCTTCCATCAAATCATGCTGTCATATTTGATACATTGTGTCAAAGTGAGAAGTTAAGGAGTTTAACTAACGGTCTCAGCACGGCATCAGGGTCCTCACTTTGTAAATATTCTGAGCTTGTGCAAGAGGAGAGCATGGAGAGGGCGTGAGTGCTACACCTGCCCTCAGGGGTGGTGGTCTGCTTACAGTATAAGGGAGGAAAACAGCTTCCTGTCCTCCAGTTTCAGGGGACAGTGAATCTTCGCATATTATTTTAGGTGACGTGATTTTATTAGAGGCCTAAAATGTGTCTTGGGAAGACCCCCAGGACATTGAAGAGCTAATCTGCTAGTCAAACTCTGCCTGAGAATATCTCCCCGAGATAAGCTGTGCCCAGGCCCAGATGACCCCTGTGACACCGCCTGGTCCAGGCCCTAGGTAAACATTGTAACCCTAAAGGAATGTACAGGTTGTAATAAAGGAGATAAGTGGACCATAATGGGAGACCATCTCCCATGGTTAGACATGTAACCTGCAACTGACCCGGGTCCTGCAGGAGGAGGGAAAAACGATATGGCCACCAGGATCAGCAAATGTAATGTCCCAATTTGTAACCATGGAAACCCAAAACCTATTGAAGATCTGGATCAGAACTAGCTGCTGCCAATGCTTCCTGACTTGTTAGTTAGTTGGCACGTTTGGTGGCTAGCCATCAAAAATTAATAACACTCTGCCTGAATAGAATTATTTGGTCTATTGCAGAATACACCTTGACTTTTGCTGTGACACAGTTTTGCTCTTCTTGCTTTTCCTATGTTGTGCTGACTTCAAGTGTTACCTTGTGCCATGTGCCACCCGGCCTTGGAGCCAGGTGATTATGGACTGAAATCTCCAAAGTGTGGAGATTTCTCCTTTAAATTTGCATATAGGATACATTGTTCCAGCAATGAGGGAAAAGTAACAAAGATACATGCTCATGAGAATAGTCCAAGAGAAGCAGACAGAGCATGAGAAGTCACTGTGGAAGAGCTTGCTGATGAGAGAAACCAAAGGTTCTGGAACTGAAAGAATCTACCTCCTGGAAAGAAAGGACCAGCCCTGAGTCCAGGCAGCACCTTGTGCTTCCCTTCCTGACATTTGCACAAACAAACTGTGCCTACATGGGGAATATTTTAGGAAAATCAAGCAGAGAGATGCTAGCAGGGGCCTCCTGGAAGCTGTAAAATATCTGAGCAAATAATTCAGCAGTCCCTCAACTAGGAAACCTGGACTTACAGAGTCCTAGAAATGCAAAACTTTTGAGATCTGAAACACTATGGCCTGGGGACATGAGTAGATTGAACAGAGACTAACTTCCCTCCCCTATGGTGATCTGTTCAGTCTTTGCTAAAGGAAGCGAATCCACTCTCAAAGAGGACATTGTCATCCCCATTTTCAGTTGAATTTACCATGCATGCCAGAAACCTTGTCTTGTTTCAAACTTTGTCTCAAAAAAACAAACCAAACAAGGACTTTTTCAAGTGATTGAAATTATGACCTTGGTAAACAAATTCAGAAAACTTAACAATTCCATCTAAAAAATAAAAACATGAAAGAGGATAAGGAAGAAAAGGACAGGAAGAAATTGGTCTGGCATATTTGCAGCTGGAGGGTAGAGAGAGGTAGACACATGGGACAGAATTACCCTCTAATCAAATGCTGGCCGCATGTTTTCCAAAACAGATGCAAGTAGAAAGCCTCAGATTAATGAAATTCTACAAATATGAACATGGAAAATCCAAAGGAGCCACTTGCAAGCATAGTAAACCTGAACTGCTGGAAAACAAAGTAATCTCTGAGTAATTGCTTCTAGGCTGAAACAGTTATCATTTCAAACACTCCCCTCACCTGGGAAACTGCACATATAGGAAATCATTTAAAGCATGGCACCTAAGAAATTAAAAGTCAATAGCTGAATTTTCATGTGGGATCACTGAGAATGGTAAACACTACCCAACCTCCCGCTTTGCATAAGCAGGAAAAGGGAAGCACAAGCACTGTAGGGGGCTCACGTCTTCACTGTAAATCCTGGGCACCATCTGCCCGTGTCTTCGTGTCTTCGGAAGCCAAACACAGACCTACATCTAACCACCTTCCCTCTTAACAACTCTCTGGGTTTACGTTCTGCCATCTAGACTTAGGACAATTTTTTTCTTGTTTGGACAGCTCTATACCTCATGTTTATGGAGCCTACATGTCTTCTTTTGTACACTACATCTTGTTTCTACAGTACTACAATTTTTACTGTTTGTATCATACAGTTTTACATTCTGTCATACATTATAGTACTGCATATGAGTTATGCAATAATACCAAAATTATCAGGTTGAAGTTTCCTTTGTCATTTCTTTGTTCTGAATATTGTATTTTTTTGTCCTGAATATTGTATTTCCACCTAACACTAGGTGAAACTCTGCAAAGTAGTAGTGTTATACTTATTATACTTATTATTAATATACATTAAGGTTTTATAAACCCTTTCCACACTCTTATAAACTTTTCCCACTCTCTTATTAACCTTTCAACACTCTTATAAACACTTCATATGCCCTTAAACACTTTCTACACTCTTAAACCTATGTAATTTTAACAACACTGTAGGGTTTGAAATAAATTCAAACTTTTACAAAAATTTCACATAAATACAACACCACAGAGCAACACTGTATGCAGTGATCAGACATTGATGTGAAGTAAACAAGGAGAGATGCTGAATGTATGCACACAGTGCGGGAGACCAAACAGAGCAATGATATGTTCACTGAGCCAATCAGAACCCAGAATACAGAACACAGTGCTGTGGTTGGCCCCCCCCATTCTATCAGCCAATAGCGTGCCATGTACTATCTCATCTTGGCAAACACACACAAGCAGTAGTGGTGTACTGCATTTCCATTGTGTACAGTTATGTTGTTCGTTCACTGATGAAATACATACTGTACTTTATTTCAATTTAATATTTTTAATATGTTTGAATTAATATTTTTATATTGTTTTAAAATTTTTAGGCAAAAAAAATTGAAATCATAAATGTTACATAAGTACCTATATACTGCAAAATACTGTGATATAGTGAACTGTGCAATACAGAAATACATATTTTATTTAAAAATCAATGATATAGTAAAGCTGCAATAAAGGAGCCATAATATAGCGAGGGACAACTACACTACATATAACTCCTCTCTTAGTGGCCAATTCATCTAACAACCCAGTGGCAGGAACAGAATCAGTCATTAAATGGAAGTTGACTGTAGAGCCTCTTCCAGCAGCACTGACCACCTCTCCTGCTGTCATGCCCCTGTGATGTTCAGGCCCTAAGGGTATCTCTGCCATCTCCCAAGACTTATTAAGAGAATCTGAGGATCTACTGCTTTAGTTTAAATTGATCACTGACCCAAGATGGAACTGAGAGTTTTGTGAAGCTCCCTACAAATGAAAGGTATCAAATGGAACTGAAGTACACAAGAAAATTCACCCACGCCTATCCAAGACAGTGGGCTAGAACTTCTAAATATAGCAATAGCTTTAGCATGGTGTGTATACAGTTGACCTTTTTCATGAGTGGATTAAGCTTGGAACTGAACCTGGTGAGGATGTGAACTTCCTCTGTAGGGTTCAATCATCTCCCTCAGAGGAATGCAGAGCCTTTGGAATTCATCAGCCATAAGCCAGGTCATTAGACAGATCTAACAAACATAAGACATATTGCAGACATGTAGTAAACCTTAAAAACAGGAAGGAAGAAGGAAGGAAAAAGTCAAACATGCAAACAAACTTTATTTCAAACACTAACATAAAACAATGCATTTCCCCAAAAAGAAACAAAAACTGCAGCAAGTATTTAAAATATGAAGAAAGTAATCTCAGCATCATATAACCTAGTGTACCTGATGCTTGTTAACACAGTACACTGTGCTTAAGTGACTCCCAGAAAGTAGTATCTTTCAGTACAAATTAGTCTTTCCCTGTGGTGACAGCTGTCTAGACACTTGTAGTGCTCTTGCAGGATTAACAACATATTTTTAAATAAATAAAAAGACTCAAACCACATTTAGATTTCTCTATGACAAAAATCTGCCTCCTACCTCCTTGCTGTTTCCAGAGTCCTGCTAATCCTAACTGCCTTCTTCTCACTCCAGTTCCTAAACCCACTGCACAGACCACAGAGCCATAGATAAAAGCTGCCAAGAGCTTCACAGCCACCTGCACCTAGCCTGCTCATCATTTTGGGGGTAACTATAAATCTGGAGAACTTGAGAAGCTCTTCTAAAGATCATCTGAGGGCTTCTCTTTCTCTATGCACCTGTGCTATTTCTGGGACCTTACTTGCGTCACCCTCTTTCTCCTTTTGTATTCTAACCGCTGAGGCCACATGTTTGCTCTTTATTTTGCTATTTTTTTTACTACTCTTCAACATGAAAAGTTTAAACATTTTCCTTCACTCTATATTTATATACATATTGCAATAACAGTTGCAATAAAAATATTTATTTTATCTACATTTTACCATAATCTTAATTGCAAACTTATCTAAAATCACAGTATGAACTCAGCTGTTCAACAATAAAAACTGAACAGACACTTGTGCCCTAACCTCCTGGAGGGAGCACACACAGGTATTCTGTGATTGCTGTTGGTGCAGCCCACATCTGGCTCTTGTGCGCAGCCCAAACTGACTGGAGAAGCAGAATTAGGTGGGGCATGACCTGCTGACAGCACAGTAACCAGCTGAACACTGATGAGAGAACCAGGTATTTCCCATCTCCTTCCAGGGGGTAGAGCAGACGACCCACAACTCTGTCCGCATTTTAGTCTGAGTCTCTGCCCTCATTGAAACAGGAGATCCTCACTCAGAAGGTCAGTGAACTGCATTCACCAGGTTCTCGTGTGAGCCCTTCCTGAGCATGCCCAGTGCTGAGTGTGGTACAGGAGAAGGTGCTCCACGAGCTGCTCCCACCATGGGCTTCATTTGCACCCCGATCTCCTGGAGGTCACACACACAGGCAGGCTGTGATTGCTGTTGGTACAGCCCTTGTCTGGAGCTTATGCACACCCTGAACAAACTAGAGATGAAGAATCCGATGGTCCAAAAACTGTTGGCCCTGCAGTTTGTGTCTGAGTTTTGCCTGTATCCTGAACTGCCTGGGGTCATAGGACCACCGGTACAGGGTTGCAACACCAGTTCAATGGTATTCTGGGCCATACATGTGCCCTGAACTGCGAGGGGTTGCTGGATCAGACTGTCTGCCATCAGCTGACATCATACTTCCTGTATGAGATCTGCAACAACTCGGTACACTTCACCATCTACCAGAAGTCCCCAGATTAAGCAGCGCATCTCAGCGGATGCTGAGGGGCAGGCCTGACCACCAGGAAAACTAGGGCCACCAGCGACCTTTGGTGAACTGCAAGAGAAGAGGGAGACTGAGTGTTCTGCCTCTGGCAACAAACATGAAAAGGGAAAGGACTAAAACGCAATCTTAGAACTCCAAACCCACTCAGAATGTGTCCAGTAGACATTGACATAGTAGTAAACACACATCTAAAATTGCTGAAATGATTGCAGTGGAAGTAAAGAAACAACTCCATCAAAACATAGCACAGATCAGATCAGACATAATCTCTCAGGCAAAAAGGAAATGACAATAATAATGAAAGAAATGCTCCGCACATCGAGAGAAGAAATAGATGAAAAACTAGATGAACATAGGCTATGGATGGAAATATTACATGAGCGATATAGAAATGAATTAGGACACATGAAACAGACTGAGGAGTTCCAGGAAATCAAAATTGTCACTCAAAGTTTGCAGAACTGCTTGAATTTCACAGATACAATTTCAGATCCTGAAGATACAAGGCAACTAGTGATCATGAAAGGAAAGATCTCTTAAAATCAACAAGGATCCAGGAAAACTCAATTCAACAACTGCAAGACGAGAAAGAGAAATAATGTTAGATTAATAGGAGTCAATGAAACAGCAGGAGGTGACACAAATGGCATAAAAAATATTTATTAAATAAATATTAGAAATAATAGCAGAAAATTTCCCAAGCATGGAAACAGAAACTGAGATACAGTAATTGAGGTATATAGAACTCCTACTAGTCATAGCCATAATAAAACTACACCCAGATATATAATAGTCAAGATTCCAGATCTGCAGCAAAAGAACAGAACATTAAAAGCTGCTAGAGAAAAGAAATAGATCACCTATTAAGGAAAGCCCATCAGGATAATGGCAGACTTCTCAACACAAACCATGCAATCAAGAACTTGGAGTGAAGTATTACACTTCCAAAGACAAAAGCAACTTCCAACCAAGACTGATGCATCCTGCTGAACTATCCTTCAAGTTTAATGGAGAAATAAAATATTTCCATGACAAAGAGCAACTAAAGAATCTTATGAGTGCCAAACCATTCTTACAAAAACTACTAAAAGACATTCTAGACAAAGAAAGAGACCCCAATTTCAAGAACAACAACATAAAGGAACCCTCATGAAAAGCAAGCAAGTAAACAGGTACAAAAAAGTAAGTAACCAACAGCAAGTAAATAACATGGCAATGATAAGCCAACACATATCAGTTATAACCACAAATGTAAATGGCATTAATTCACCGGTCAACAGAAACACACTGGTAGAGTGGATTAAGAAAGAAAATCCAATGATATGCTGTATACAGGAAACAAATTTCCTGAAAAGGAAATCCATAGACTGAAAGTCAAAGGAAGGAAAACAATTCTCCATGCAACAGGAACCCAGAAAAAAGCAGGAGTAGTATTATGTTTGCAGACAATGTAAACTTCAAATGGAGAACAATCAAAAGAGATAAAGAAGGTCACTACATACTTGATAGGGGGAAACTGCAACAAGATGAGATAGCAAAAAAAAAAAAAAAAAAAAAAAAAAAAAAAAAAAAAAAAAAAAAAAAAAAAAAAAAAAAAAAAAAAAGATGAGATAGCAATCATAAACATGTATGCCCCAAATATTGGAGCACCAAACTACATCAAACAAATCTTAATAGACATGAAAATCCATGTAATTAATAACACTATTGTAACAGGGGACCTCAACTCCCCTTCATTCCAAAGAGAGAGGTCAACTGGACAATAAATCAGCAAAGAAATACCAGATCTGAACCAAAGCTGCAAACAAATGGACTCAGGGTTATCTGAACTCTCCAGCCCAGTGTCCTGACTTAGTTCAAGGAACTTTCTCTCCCACAAGGTGTCACACTGATCTATTACGTTTCTGGTATATACTAATTGGACCAAGAGAGTCTGAGGTAACAACCACCCTGGACATTTTAGCAAAGCATATTTAGGTGCCAAAGGTTGGGGAATAAACCCAACTAAAATTTGATGTCCCTTTACTTCAGTGAAGAGGACTTTAATAATTCATTGGATAAGATGACCCAGTCTACAAATAGCAGTAAACCCTTTCCTCGTACAACCCTGTCTCTGCCCAATGGACTCATGAACAAAGTGCCCATGGTGTCAGGGATGGAATGTGTTTATGGGCTCAGCAGAATGGACTTTCACTCATTAAGGCTGATGTGGCTACAGCAACTGCTGAATGCCCAAGATGCCAGTGGCAGAGACAAACCCTGAGTCCCTGATGTGGCATCATTCCCCAGAATGCTCAGCCTGTAAGCTGGTGGCAGATTGACTCTATGAGGCCACTTTCATCATGGAAAGCTCAGAACTTTGTCTTTACTGATATAGACACTCACTCTGGGTATGAATTTGTCTTCCCTGCACACAATAGTGAAAATGCTATCATTTGTGAACTTATATAATGCCTTAGCCACCATTATTTTATACTAAACAACACTGCTTCGGACCAAGGAACATACTTCACAGCCAAACAGAGAGGCAATCGGCTCATGCTCACAAGTTCACTGGTCTTATCATGTTCTACAACATCCAGAAGAGCTGGATTGGCAGAAAAGCTGGAACGGCTTTTTGAAGAGCAGTTGCAGTGCCAGCGAAGTGGAAATAGCTTGGAAGATGGGGGGGGAAATCCTTCAAAAAGCTATAAATGCTTTGAATGAGCATCCATTATATAGTTCTGTCTACCATAGCCGAGGTTCAGGGTTTCAGGAATCAAGAAATCAAAGAAGGATCGGTATAACTCAACATTACCACTAGTCACCCACCAGAAAAACTGACAATTCCTTTCCTCATAACTCTATTGCCCTAGACGTTTTAGTTCCAGATGGGGAAAGGATTGTACCAGGAAGTACCATGATTCCATTCAACTAGGGGCTAAAACTTCTCTTAGTTATCTTAGGCTCCACAAGGCTTTCAGTGAACAAGGACTAATGATGTTTCTATGGGTGATTAATCCAGACTATCAAGCAAAAATTGGGCAATTACTCAACAATAAAGGAGAGGAAGAAAATATATGGAGTGCAGGAGATCCCTTAGGGTGCCTCCTAGTATCACCAGGCCCTGTTAATAATATCAGTGGGAAACTACAACAACCCAACCCAGGTAGGGTGACAAATGACCCAGCACCTTCAGGACTGAAAATTTGGGCCACTCCTCCCCCAAAAATAAAAATCAAGACTTGCTGTGGTGCTTGCTAAAGGCCTGGGGAATATAGAATATTTAGTGGAAGAAGGTTGCTCTGAATATAAGCTATAAGCCTGTGACAGGAAACAGGATTGTAAATGGAATTGTTCTCTTCTGTTTTGTTAGTATGCATCCTTTGTAACCAAACATTGATAGATTTAACACTGGTCCTTAATTATTACCAAGCCTATAATATAGTGTTTAAATTCTAAAATGTTGGGAATAAGTATCACCCACAGAAAAACTTTGCCTTCTGCATAGGTGGCAGATAAATGTCTCTCAGAACCTCATTCAGTCACAAGTGGGGAAGTTTCAAAGGTACTTGGATTAGGGTGGATGAATACTGAGTAAGGAAATGATACTGGGATTAAGGGTGTGGAAAACACAAGCCCTGCCCTGGGAATGGTAGCACCAATCAGCAGGCTGGTAGTCTGGATGGAATATAAAGGGACAGAAAGAAGGAAGGCTTGCGGCTACTGCTGTTTGATGCCTTCTGCCTGCCCTGCCCTGCCAAGAACTGTGTCTCCCTTGTGATGCCCCTCTGCCATGCCACCATGCCTTAGAGCCAGCTGACTTTCAACTGAACCTCTACAAACTATGAGCTGAAATAGACCTTCCCTCCTTTTACTTTGGGTGTTGGATATTTTGTCTCAGGAACAAGAAAAGTAAATAAGACACCTTCCCTTATGGGGAGAAAATCAGTATATTTTCATTTGCATACAAAATAATTGTACCACGTTATGAGTAATTATGAACTTCATATTGTATCTGAACTGTATAGTTTCAGGAAATGTGTTTCTGTGGCCAGGGACATAGCTCAGTTCTGCAGCACCTGCCTGACAAATGCAAGGTCCTGAGTTTGATTCCCAGCCCCCCCAAAAAAGAAAGAAAAAGAAAAACAAAGGAAATGTGTCTGGTTGCTAATTTGACAAGGAGTGGATTGTGATAGTTAACGGTGGAGTCAATTTGAGTAAGAAATGACTGGCCAACAGACTCAGCAGAGTTCTGAGTGTGTCCAGATGACAAACTCCCTCAAGCAGGAAGACCTGCACTGGATGTGGGAAGCCCCAGTCACAGGCTCACAGCCTGGATAGGAAAGAGGGGAAAGAAGGAAGCCACACTTCTGCTTCTTCGTAGGAGCTTCAGTGTTCAACTTGGCAGTGGAGGTCCATCTCCAGGCTTCCACTTCTGACCTTTCAGCCATCAAGTGCAGACCCCTACGCTTCCTGATATAGATTGCTAAGGCTCTGCAGAGAGCCACAAGTTGTCTAACTCTGGCTGGACTGTCCTGCTCTCCAGCCTGCAGATGTCCTTTTGTATTGTTTCACCAAGGACTCTGCCGGTCATCGTCATACATCTCTATCTATCCATCTATAATCTGTCAATCTATCTGTCCCTCTCTAGTGAATCCTAACTGATACACACACACACACACACACACACACACACACACACAGGAGTCACTGGCCCTTTAGTTCCATCCAAAATGACTGCCACAGAGATCCAACATGGCTGAACAGAGGAGGAGTCACACCTGCCATCACAGAAGACCCACAGAAAGCACAGTGGCAGAAGGGGAGGGACACACACCCTGATGCAAAATCGCTGCCACAGTAGGCAAACAGTATGGTCATTTTCACTTGACAGAGTCCTATCAGAATCAGACTGCCGTCAAAAAATGCTGATATACTGTCTGAGGTGGCAACACGACTCAGCCTTATATGACCACTACATTTTGTGTATGAATTGAAATGTCACACTAAACACAATACATATTTTAATTATTATGTATAAATTGAAATATTTTAAAAATATTTTCATTCTTGATAGAAATAGTTGAAACATGAGGTCCAACAACACCTCCATAATTTCTGGCTTTATTCTTGAATAAGGCCGAGTCACCAAAACATATGAAGGACCAGAGTCTTGTCATCCTCTCGTGTCCCAGAACACTTAGGTTAAGAACAATGACAAATACACCAGCGGTCCCAGAAGGCTCACTAGACCGCGCACTGCTGGGTGCCATGGGCGGCACTGAGGATGCTCTCCCAACCACTCCTCCGTCTCCACTGCCTCCCTGTGTGACACCTGTGCAGGACATTTCCCTCCAAAGTACATCAGGAAAAGTTTCGCTGAATACCCAACATGTTTCTCCATTATTGTCACCAAATTGCATGACTGGTCTTCTCCTTCAATTCAGGGTGCAGATTAATTAAGCAGAGAGGCCCCTTTGATCTACCAGAGCCCATTCTGATGTGCTCCCTCACGCAGCTTCCCCTCTAGCTTATAACTGAGTTTGCATGTATGTATGCTTATGTTCACCTGAAATGCTTTATGTATACAGTGAGATTACTTAATGATGTTAAGTTCAGAAATAGATTGTGCACATGTGTAATATTTAATACTCTGGGGAAGAGCTCGTCCTTTAGGAGAATGACTGAGTAACATGTAGGGCCTAGAATAGAGGTGCCTAACGTCTCCTTTCTCTATGAGTCTGTATGTTTCTATGAAAAAGGAAGAGGTTTTCTGTTCGTTCTATTATGCAAGGACACAAAACATACAATGTTACAAACATTCAGAGATTTACAATCTAGTGGTTTGGTCTTTTGTATCGACTGAGTTTTAAAATACTGTTTTAATTAGAATTATAATAACGATAGATTTTATAATTAATTATTAAAATATAAAATATAATAAACGCACTGAAAATGCAAGTAGAAAATCAATAACGGTAATAATACAACCAAATATGTGGACAAACCGTATTCTGGGATAAGAAAATATAACTGCTTGGTCAATTCCTTCAAAATGCTGTTGCTAGCAAATTTATACCTGAACTGCGGTAGCTTCTTCTGAGCAAGGCTGTACTGACCCCATATCAGCTATATTTATCTTCACACACTTGCGGGAAAGCTGGAGGGTTGCCCTCACCAACTGGGCCAGACCCAGAATCCGTTGCACCGCTTTATCATTTGAACACACACACACGCGCACACACACACACACACACACACGCGCGCGCGCGCACACACACACACACACACACACACACGCACAGAACTGTCAGTTTCTGTCCCTCACTCACTGCCAAAGCCCTCTGCAAGCGCACAGACCCGTCCTCTCTCCCGGGCGCTGCGCTCTTTCCTTTCAACGTGTACCCACAAAGTCCAGCGCCCGCTCCCGCCGCACACCGGCCCAGTGCACTCACCGGGCTCAGTAGAGGTTCGGGGCACCGCGGCTCGGATCCCAGGACGCCAAGGCTCTGGGCTGCAGCGCTCACCGGAGGAAAAGAGTTTTTAAAGGCCTGCGAGGAGTCGGGGACTTGGGATCAGCGCGCGAAGCCCAGGTCCGCAGCCGGAGGCCCCACTGCCCCGCCGCGCATTGACGGTCCCCGCGCTGCGCAGTCTGGCCGCCCCAGACTCTCGGGGTGAGGGGCGCGGCTTCGGAAGCGGGCTTGGGGAGGGCTCCCCCTTCGCCGGGGCGGCGGCGCCTGGCAGGGCCAGATAGGGTCGGTGCCGGGCGGAGCCGCCCCTTGGACTCGGACCAGCTCTCCCCTGGGCGCCCGAGGACTCCCGCGCCCCAGGACAACCCCACCGCCCGGCTCGGAGCCTTTCCAAGTGCACGGTGACCCGTCTGCGCCCGGGCGCCCGGCTGTGAGACCCCAGCGGCCCCCGGGGTTGCGCTCGCCCTGCCGCACAGCTCAGCTCTGAGGACTCGCGAAGCCCCGCAGGTTGCCAGGCCAGGGCAATGATCCTTCCCGGTCACCCAGCTGCGGGGACATCAGAGACTGTGCCCCAAGTCCCAGGACATTAGGAGCTGATTCTCCAGGGCGTGGGGCAGGGTGGGGGCGCGGTGGAGAAGGTGTCTCAGGGAGGTTTTCGGTATTATTCCCAGCGGGGCTGCAGCAGACTCTTCCCTGCGCTATGCTGTGGCACAGGAAACTCGACAGTGACAGTGCGGGCTCAGGAACACAGCGGGGTGTCAGGTCCCGCGTCTGCCCTCGGAAATGAGCCCCTGCGCGGGGATGTTCCTACTTTGCCACATGGAGCAACAGTCATTCGAACAGTCAGTTACTCATTTAAATCGAAGCTGGGAATTCTTGTTAATGGTTCACCCAGTACAGGAAAGTTCCAGCTAGAAGCCTAGAGAAGGAAATGGACGGCACACAGTGTGTGAGAATATTGAAAACACCCTACTGAATGCTTTTAAAGAACTTTGACATTTGCATCGTTATTCTTTTAGCTTCAGCTCTGTCAGTTTATCCCCTCATGAAGAACCACAGGAAATAGATTTTGCCATGCTTCTTGTAAGCCACCCTTATGGCAGCTCTCTCATATCCTGTTCTTAATATCTGTTTTTGTAACAGCAAGCTGGGAGGGAGGTTGCAAAAGGAAATCTGTCTCTCTCCCTCCCTCTCTTTCTCTAACAGAGAGAAAGAACATGGAAAAGCAAAGTAAAACAACTGATTTGATTATACAGTTCTTGGAATTACATAAATAAATGAGAAGGCAGGGGAAGTTTTCTCAGTGGTAAAGGGCTTAGGGTTATGGTTTTATGTCCCAACACTAAAGGGGGTAAAATATTATATATTTATGTATATACATATATATTATATATTTTATTCATATATACATATATACATTACAATGAATATACCAAAAATCTATACAGAAAAACAGCTTGATGACAACATCATACAAGAAATTTTAGTTTGCTCTTGATAGTAATATGAGTATGTTTTTTTCTCAGTGTAATATCCCACAGTTCATTTAATGGAATGGAAAAGTTTTATAAGCAAAAAGTGGATTTTGTTTAAAGGTAAAGAATTGATATAATGTACATATAAAGAGACACTGCAATATTCAAAGTCACATCCTCAACCAATATAGGGCTAAAACTAGTAAACCAAAGAAGTTTACTAGTAGCAAAGAAGTTTCCACCTTATTGTAGTCTAATTTACAAAACAGTTTAGTTTATGCTGTGCATGTTGAAACCAACTGTTGCCAGCTAAATTTGTGTTTGTTCCAAACTCTGCTAAGCTGATCATAAGTGCCATGAAATTTCACTGATTATCTGATGCTCTTTTCACAATGCTCAGCCATCCAGGCACTCAGAGGCCTCTACAGCCATGATTCAAGGAGCCTCACTTTTCTTCAAGCTGGCAGCAGAGCTGGGCATCAACCACATGATGTTGGTTTCATAGGCATCCAGATTGCAAAAGTTATGGAATGATAGAGATTTCCACCCATGTTCTGGATGTCCTGAGAGCACAGGCAAAAATGGGGAATAAGATGTGAGGCCCCATCATACTCTATCAAAGGACAGTGTGTGAAGGTGTGAGAGCGAAGCCAAAGGCGCAGAGACCCAGCAAGCTGGAGCTGGAATATCTGCTAAGGAGTGCCACAGGCAGAAATGGCAGCCATCCCACACAGAAGCCGTGGGACCTAAAATCAGCGGGATCTTAGCACTGGGGCTTTCCAGTCCCTTTGGAGCTCAGATCACACAACCATCTGCCCCAGATGTCAAACATGGAGATATAGGGTTTATGTTTGCCCTACTGGGTGTCAGCTTTCCTTTGGTTCTCTTCCTTTCCATCCTCCTGTCTCTCCCTTTTGGAATGGCAGTGTTCAACCTGGGCCATTATATGCAGAAAGTGTTTATTTTTATTTTTAAATGGCTCACAGATAATAGTTTGCTTTAAGTTTAAGATGAGACTTTGGAGTTGGACTTGCTGAAACTATTAAGATTTCGGTAAGTGGTAGAGATGAACTAAATATATTTTGTATAATGAGATTGACTCAAGCTTTTGAGGTACCAGGAAGAATTTTAAAGTTTAGATCTAAAATATTCCCCAAAATTCTCAATAGATGTAGCACCTTGTCGGAGGGGCAGGATCTGGAAGAGCGTGTCTACCTTCCTACCTCTTCATTCCTCTCTCTGCTTCCTTGATACCATGAATGGGCACCTTTGTCTCCTCCACGTGTCCTGTCATCCTCTTTTTGCCTTGGGACCCATCAACTATGGACTAAAACTATGTATAACTCATAAACCTCTTCTTTTTTAAGTTGTAATTGTTGGGTATTTTGTCCCAGTGACAAAAAGTGACTAAGGTGCCATGCATGTCCAGTTACCTCAAAATGTGCCCAAGGATGCATGTAAATGTAAATTAAAAAGACCACTTCAATCTTTGATTTTACAGCCTATGTCTAAAAACATCATTCTTTTTTTCTTTTTTTTTTTTTTGCGGTACTGGGGATCGAACTCAGGACCCTGCGCTTGCTAGGCAAGCGCTTATTCCACTGAGCTATATCCCCAGCCCTACAGCCTATGTCTAGATGTCCCTCCATAGTCTCATGTGCTCATAGCTGGGGCTTTGGGGTGTGACTAGACTACTAGTATGTGACAATGTTTCCTGGGTGTGTGTTGGATTAGTCAAATGGCTGGTTTGGCACAGTTCTGGAGGTGGATGGTGGGGAGGGAACACTCACCCTGGGTGTGGGTGGCCCTGACCAGTAGGCTTGTAGCCTGGATGGAATCAAAAAGGAAATAAGACAGTAGTCTTGCCGCCTGCTGCCTGCAATGCCATGAACTCTTCTCCTCTGCTGTCCCCTTTCCATAATGCCTACCTTGGAAACAGCCAACTATGGACTGAAACCTCTACAAACTGAGAGCCAAAGAAATCATTTTTCCTTTAACTTGTGCTTAGTCTACAAAGTCTGTGATTCCACCTATGCTATATTTTTATTATGCCTTAAGGATTTGTGTTCATACGTAATAGGGCAATGCATCTGGTCTTGTTTGATTGTTTTGTGAAATTAACTAAAATTTTGTAAACCTTTTTAAATGTTACAAAATATTTGTAAGTATTAGGACAAGTCTGATGAATTCCTGAAAAAAATAAAGAGGAAAAAGTCTCAGTGAAATTTCTTTGTGATTATGTGAAATTTATGGATTAGATTATCATATCTTTACAATATCAAAAACAAGGATACTGTCCATTTATTTAGATCTCTGTTATTGCCCATTAAATATTTCTTAAAGATCTTCTACATTCACTAATATGAACAGTTTTATCACAGTGATGATTTCACTCATATTGTGAGGTTTGTTGCTTTGGTGAACATGATCATGTCTTTCTGTGTGTTATAGTTATATGTCACAACTATAAAGGAATAGGGCTAATTTTTCATAAATAATCTGATACAGCACATTTGTTGAGCTTCTGTACTAGCTCTGAGTCTGTGCTGATTTATTGGATTACTTGTAAAAGTTCTCTAAAAATAAGGACAGTACTATGGAGTGGACTAGCAGGGTAGACAATTAGTACCTGCTTTTAATGGGAATGAGCTTCAGTTTGTGTTCCTCTAAACAAGAACCCAAGAGAAGGACTTGGTTCAGATAGTTTTCCTGGAAGCTATACTAGGAAATGTAAGTGGGAAATAGTGCAAAGAAGGCAATGCCGGCACACCATGAGTTGCCTCTGCAGGTAACAGGGGCTCAGTGGCCTCTGACAGCAGAAATGGGTGCACCTTTGACTGTCACAAAGTGTAAATCTGGGCTTCTCTCCCTTGCTCCTGTCCATGCTCATTCAGAAATGTTATTCCCTGCACTTGCGGGCTTCTCCTGCACCCGGGCTGAGATTCTTTCAGCTGTGGAGGATCCTAGGAGCAGAAAGTGGGGAGATACCTGGCTCGGACCTGCTGGGGCGCTCTCAGGGTGCTCTCAGCCCACATGGGACTGCCCTCCATGCCTGCAGCTAAAAGTGAAGGCACAGGGAAAACCCCCAGTAGCACCAAGAGCCCCAGTAGACCACTCCTCTCACCAGTCAGATCCACGTGGATCTACTTTAGATCCACGTGCTCTCACTCAGGACCCTTTGAGGAAGAGGCCAGCTGCAACCTCTAGAAAACACAACTAGCCAGTGAAACTACCTACTACTCCTCCTAGTTTTTGCTGGTCATAGGCTGTGATTACCACTCTGTACTTCTACCCTTTAATTTGCACCTACTGTGTACTGGCCAGCAAAGTTGAACATTTTGACATTTTATGGGACAATTTACTCCTTCTGCTATGAAGAGTCTGTTTCACTGTCCCATTTTGGATTGGATTTAATTTTTTCCATTTTTTTATATATTCTAGATAGTAATCTCCTGTGTGAGGAAGAGCTGTCAAAATTTTTTCCCACTCTTCAGGTTGTCCTTTCATTCTGTTGTTTTCTTTGCAGCACAGAAGCTGTAATTTGATATGACCCATCTGTAGATTTGGGGCACTACTTCCTGTACAACTGGTGTTTAGGAGATTGTTGCCCATGCCTCTGACTTTGAATTTTATCTACATGGTCTTCCAGTAGGTAAAGTGTTTCTGATTTAACATTTATTTCTTTGATCCATTTTTATTTTAGCTCAGTACATGGTAAAACATATGAGTCTACGTTCAAATTCTCTAAGCACATAGCCAGTTTTCCAAACACCATTTATTAAAGAGGCTGCCTTTCTTCTAGTGTGTTTTCAACTTTTGTCAAATATCAAACAGTTGAAAATGCTTAGGGTTCCACTGATCTGCTGGTCTGATTTTGTGCTGTACCATGTTGTTTTTATCATTGCAGACTTGTAATATATCAAGTCTGTAGTTGTGGTGCCTCCTGCTTTGTTGTTTTTGCTGAGGGTTGCTTTTGCCCTTCTGGTCTCTTCTGGTTCCATAGGAATTTTAGGATTGTTTTCTCCAACTCTGTGGAGAATGCTGTTGGAATTTTGATTGGCATAGTGTTAAATCTGTACATCAGTTTTATAGTTATGGCTACAGTGAGTATATTGGTGCTGCTTGCCAGGAACAGGCTGTCTTTCCATTTTCTCATGTCTCCCTTCACTTCCTTCTTCAGAGTGCTACCGTTTTCACTCTAGAGGTCTTTCACTTCCTGAGATTCACTCATAATTATTTAAATTCTTCTGGTGCTAATGTGAATGTTATTTTTTCCTAATTTCTGGTTCAATAGGTTCCTTATTATAAAGGAATCCTACTGTTTTTGTGTGTAGATTGAGTATACTATACTACTGAATTTGGTTATTAAATCTAAGAGTATTTCGGTGGATTTTCTTGGGTCTTCCACATAAAGAATCGTGTCATGTGCAAAGAATGATAATTTGGCTTCTTCCTTTCCTATAGACATCATTTTCATCTTTCTTTGCCAATTGCTCTTTCTAATGTTTTGAGTACTGTGTGGGAAAGGAGTGGTGTAGTGGGCGACCTTGTCCTGTTTCTGATTTTCAAGGGAAAGTTTTTAGGGTTCCCCATTTATGTTGTCTTTTCATTCTGTTGATCGTTTGCTTTGTTGTGCAGAAGCTGTAATTTGATATAATCCAAACCACTCAGCAACTGAAATGTAGGCAATGACTAAGAATTCTAAGCATTAATATTACTTAATTTTAGTTCAATCTTCACATGTGGCTAGATGAATCCTAACCCATACCCAGTGTATGGACCTAGTTTGACCAAGCTCTCAATCACAGAAAATCCAATTCTCCCACTTAGTGTAGGACATACTTCTAGCTAGGAATGCGCTACTCCACTACAATCCCTACACCACATTCACTTAGTAACTGAGAGATGAAGACACTGTTTCACCCCGGTGAAGCACAAACCCTGCACAGTGGGTGGGTCTCGGCTTCTTAGAGGAAAGACCAAGTAGGTGAGAAAAGAAGAAATGAGAAGAGAAAAACGTGACAGAGAAAAGGAAAGCACAGTTCTCAAACTGAAAGAAATCCTGGGAAACGTAGCCTTTCACCAGTAGAGAGTACTGCTCTAAATAGTAAAGTTCATCCCCTTTACAGTTTCCAGGCGTATGAAGATGCAGTCATGTGAGTTCCACCGCCAGGACGTAGGTCACCACCATCACCCCACAGAAATCCTTCTCCTTGCTATTGCACAGTGGGGTGACCATACATGATTTTTATGAATGACCTATGGTATGTTTCAAAAAGCTAGAAGGAACGATTTTTAACATCTTAACCCTAAAAAATGATAGATGAGGGTAGAGTTATGCTGAACCTGACCTACGCCCATTACGGTGCACACTGGTATTGCAATAGCATGTGGTATCCAGCCAGCGGGTAAAAATTTTATCTGTTTGTGTCAGTTAAAAATAAATTTAATTTCCATTTTAAAATAAAAAAATAAAATGTCAAATTAAAGTCAAAGTGGATCAAAGATCTAAACATTAAATCTACTGGAAGAGAAAGTAGGTAGATATCTTGAAAACATGGGACTTCATGAACAAAATCCAAACTGCATGGGAAGTACTTTGAAGAATCAACAACTGGGACCTCATCTTATTAAAAAAAAAAAAACCCTTCCAACATCAAAATGGCCAACAGAGTGAAAAGACAACCCACAAACTAGGGAAAAAAAATTTAGCCAATTGTCCTTCACACAAAGGACTTCTATCTAGAACATATAAATAATGGAAAAAATCAGACACCCCAAATTCAAAGATTCAGTCCAAAAATGAGCATCTGAGATTAATACACACTTCTCAGATGAGGAAATAAAAATGGCAAGTAAATATATAAAAAAGTGTTCAACATCATTGGTCATTTGAGAGATGCAAACTAAAACAATGCTGAGCTTCCCTTTCACTCCAGAAAAATGCTAAGCAGCAAGAAATCAACCAGTAACAAATGCTGGGAAGGGCTGTTGGGGAAAGGGAACCCTTCTCTACTGTTGGTGGGAGTGTGAACTGGTGTAACTACTGTGGAAATCAGTCTGGAGATTCCTCAAAAAGCTAGGATTAGAGGTCCCAGTCAATCCAGCTCTTCCTCTTCTGGGTATCTTCCCATAAGAATTTTAAAAAGCGGAATCTGTGGGATGCAATGAAAGCAGTCCTCAGAGGGAAATTTATAGCAATGAAATCATATACAAAGAAAATAGAAAGAGAGCAAATAAATAACCTAGTGATACACCTCAAACTCTTAGAAAAAGAGCAACAAGCCAAACCAAGAGCCCAAAGAAGGGAGGAGATTATAAAAATCAGGGAAGAAATTAATGCAATTGAG
>PVLD010024696.1:0-24979 GCA_004027595.1 Dinomys branickii
TCTATATCCTGAACAGAAGAGGGAAAAGTTAGTAATAAGAGACAATCAAGACTTCTAGGAGGGTTAAAGTAAAGGGTAAGAGAGAGAACAGAAGAAGAGAGAAAGGAGGAGAAAACACAACCTATGCTGGGCATAGTAGCATGTCTGTACCACCGGAAGTGGTGGGGCTGGCTAGTGCCACAGATTACCAGTGCCAGGGTCTGTAGAGATAAGAGCTTGGTGGTTGGGACAATTAACTCGAATAAACACCAACCATATTATTAGCTACTATGTGTTGAATATTCATTATGTGCCAGGCACTGTGCAAAACACTTCAGCCAAGTTACTTAAAAAATTATTTTAACAAAACTCTGGCAAATAGTAACATCCTCCTCTTTCACATGAAGTAATTACTTTGAGGAAGGTCATATAACTAATAAATGGCAGAACCCAAATAGAAACTCAGTTCTACCAGCTGCATTCACCAACAATACTGTTTTGCTCTCTTACCTAGCAAGACTATTCATATTACCTATTTACATATATCGTCTGAGCACATTTTGAGACTAGATCTGCAGCTGAGATTAGACACAGCCCTTGCTATAAAAGAGCATAGGTTTTACTATTGCATTAGAAAAAGTGTACTCAAGCCCTCAAAACAAATACAGGAATGAAATCAAATGCAGTAATCAAAACATGACAAAGTATATTGAGAAAAGAGCATTATTATGGCTGTAGGAGGCTAGACAAGAGCCATCAGAGAAAAGCTCCCTAAGGATGTGGCTACAATGTGCTCCCCAGTCAGTGAAAGAAGAATGTAGGGGATGCTTGGATGTTTAGGACCGGAATTTGCAATCACATTATGAGAATAAATGATGCAGGACTTACTTATGATTGCCTGGAAAAGGAATGCTGAACACTCAAACATCAGCTCCAAGTATTTGTTTTTGAAATAAGAAGCATGACAGAAAAGCTGTTTTGAATGTATGTTATTGGACCACACGATAATATTGTCGATTTGAGCCCAATTTGTCATCTTCAGAAAGTGTTACCACTGGCTGAGAAACGGCATAAAGCCAGACGTGGTGGCGCACGCCTGTAATCCCAGCACTCAAGAGGCTGAGGCAGGAGGATCGTCATGAGTTTGAGACCAGCCTGGGCTACAAAGTGAGCAGAAGGCCAGCCTGAACTGCATAGTAAGACCCTGCCTCAAAAAGAAAAAAAATTAAATTAAATTAAAAACATCCAATAAGAAAATAACCAGCACAAATGGCACCCTTTTGACCATGTCATCTACACTGCTAGAGACCGAGGATGAAAGGTGACAGAATGACAGTACTGACAAACTGTTTGTCCAGATGCTGACACTGTAAAACTCAGACCAGCTATGAAATGTTTTCCTGAACAGAGAAGATAAAACTCTAGAATAATCAACTTGAACAGAGGAAAAGAGCCAGAAGTGTGACTCATGGACAACATACATTTCACTTTTTTCTATCAGTCTCCAATACTGTTTCTGTCTCTACATTCAGGCCTTTACATGAATTTGGATTATATTCATGCCATTCTAAAGGAAGCAATGCAGAAGTCGCATTAGTTCGGGTAACAACATTTTGGCTCAGGTCTTTGCTTTCCTGTTCTTCTATTTGTTCATTTCCATCAGATCTACTTTTTCCTGACATTCAGACTCTAACGACTCTAAACTCTGACTGCAAGTGCTTGCCTCACACCTTCTTTGACTTGACTCTATTTAGACTTGTTTCTTTGGTTTATTTACCTCAGCTTTATGTGTACAGTTTTCAGCTTTTAAGTTTGTACACACCATGAGCATCATAAACATCTACAGATTTAAGCAATTGACACTTCTGCCACCCACTTTAGCACAACAGGGCCCACACCAGCTATGCCAGCTTGCTAGGAATCTTTGCCAAAATAAGAGATGAAACACCTGGCATAGAGGAATATTTCTCCATTGAAAAGGCAGTTTGAAAAATTCAAAAGTTGTATTTTGTTGCATGTTCAGGCATCTTAAGGGCCAAGGGGAAATTATGGGGGTCAGAACCTTTGTCATTAAAATAATTAAATTCTAAAATACAAAAGGAGACTGTACTTTAAGCAGAGTGCATGGTCACAACATGCACATAGACAGTTGTGATATAGCACAAAGAAACCTGGTTTAGGTATAAGGAAACCTAGACTCCAGCCAGTGTCTACTATGAGTAGCTATGTAAGCTCGGTCCTTCCCTGTCTCTGGGCCCTGGCTTTCTTTTCCAATAAGAAGGTATTGGGTTAAATAACCTTCTGAGATCAATTGAATACATATTCTTCTAGGACTAGTTGGTTCTTTAAAAGGCAGTCACAAGTGAAAATGATAGAAATGACTCTTTCTGGATCCCTTGAAACTTGACTGCCAACAAGGAACTTTTATTATTGGGAAATAAAAGCAATAAATCATGAAGATGGATAAGAGAGATCAGGAATTGGTTGCTGGTCGTACGCTGTAGGTCTGGGATCTGAGAGTGCATTTGGTGAGGGGTAATTCATTTGAAGCAAAGATGTTTGGTTGAATAAAAGACTAATAGTAGGGGGTAAATAGCTCAAATACATTTGTGTAATGGAATTTAGGTGATGATAACGAATACTGAAGGGTTCCAATTTATACCCTTGACTTCTTTTCAATTCTACCAATGCACTTGTAATGCCAAAATCCTCTGCCTCTGTATATTACTAGGGAAGCATAACACAGAAAGCTTCTTTGTACATCTGAGTGCAAACTAATTTCTAAATTTCAGTCTATCAACAAACAGGACTAGGACAGATGAATGTTGATGAAGATAGGAGCAGGAGGGATAAGGATCAGGTGACAGTCAGTGAAAACTGTGAGGACATGGGGAACCTGAAAAAACTGTGTAAGCCTAAAACGAAGCGGTACACACAAGGGCCAGAGAGCAATGGCAGAGACAGACATAGACAATAAAAATGCTATGGAACATGAAGAGAATAAAGATTAGCTTCTTTCTCTTGAGTTCCATATCCTTGCGTTCAGTGCCATCCTGTACACCTAAATCAAGCTGTTCCACCAAGCACCTCAAACAGAAAACACGAGTGAAGTAGAAGGTATCACCAGTATTTCTAAATATATTCTTCCCGTGTTCTCCCACATGGTTGACGTGCCTACCTTCCAGTTACTTTGTTATAATGGTTGTAAATAAAAGTTCTAGAGGGTTTAATTTTTTTCATCACCCTATTCCTTTTCTTTTTGTGCCATGAATCAAACTCAAGACTTGCATTTGCCAGGCAGGGGCTGTGTCGCTGAGCTGTCCCTGACCTTCATCACTCTATTTCTATTATCAAGTTCATGGATTCAAGTTCCTAAGTTTTCTTTTTTTCTGAAATTCAATTTTTTTACTCAGCCTCTCTGTACTTGTTTAAGTTCAAATTCACCTAGCTTACCCCCTGGATTACTGTAGCAGGCTGCTCACCAATCTGCCCGTACCCAGCCCGCACTATGATAGTACTGTCAGCCCTTCAGTAAGGCTATCAGAGTAATGCAGTATGTAATTCTAATCGTGTCCCCACTGGTTTCCAATTGCCTATAGAACTAACCTCCAAACAGATTACGAGGTTTGTAAAGCAAAATTGGCCCTTCTATTCTTTTCTTCCACTACTTTCCTACATGTCCCCTTTACTCTGAAATGTATCATCTTACTGTTCCTTCCCAAACTTGTAGTGCTGGATTCCTGTCCTCATGCCTTTCAACGTGTCAACCTCTTCACCTGCCACCCATTTTGAACCTAGCTATTATCTCACCCTTTAGGGCTCAGCGCAAAGATCACCTCCTCAAGGAAACTTACAGCTTTTCCCTTCCACCCACTTGCCTGGCTAATTTGCCTACCTAATTTATAAGATGCTATGTCTCATAACATCTTATGCTAAGATCTGTTCCAGTTTGTCTAGTATCAAGATTGTTATTCCACACAATTACATCTTGCATTTTTTTGGGAATCTAATGGATTTAAATAATCTAATCTAACTCCTCAGAAAAGGGTTCTCTCTTATTCATCTCCGTTTCCCCTACCTAGCAGACTACCTTGCATAGAGTGAGCAATCAATAAATATTTATTCAACAAATGACAAAACAAAGGAACTCAAGCATGTTATTTAAAATGAACCACTAAATTAACTTAATCTAACCATCAAAAAAATGTAAAAGCACCTTTCAAGTAAAAGTGAAGGACTTTTTGTTACGCATAGCAACTCAAGCAAATGCCTTTGCTCAGTTGTCTTACATCTTCATAGCCTGAATAAATTGTAGAACCTAAGATGCAAGCCTGGTGGTTTCCAATTTTAAAAATTTAGAGCCTCAGTCTAGCTACTTTATGCCTACCTTTCATAAGTAGATTTTAGGATCTATTTTCAATACTATATTTACTTAGTGATCAATTCCATTCATAAAAACAACCTCATCAGTACTTTTGCACCACTTACATCAGGACTACTACACCTATAAGTCAGTTCTAGATACTAACAGAAGAGTTGGAAACATAGGAGGCTTAGTTTAATGAAGGGAAATAAATCTCTAGAAATTTCCAAACCTGTTTGGCTACCTTATATTTTTCACTTGAAAAAACTTCATGTTCTTTATTGACCAAACTTTGCATCATAATTTTTTAACTTTTGAAATGGTTGGGGGCTTTTTGTCAAATAGCTCATTTGTCCACCTGTCACAGGATTATGGGTAGTTATCACACAGGAGAAAGTAAACTTAAGTAGCCAAAGGATTCCTGTCCTATCTGATGTGGAGCAGAGAGCATCCTGAGAAGTGTCTAGAAATAAGGTCTGTGATTGGTCCTCATTCATGCTAGGCATTCCTAAGTAGCCAGGCTACTAAAAGTTTGCTGCAAATTCATTTTGTCAAGTGAATTATGGGGCCTAATTCAAATCCCTAACATCTAAACGAGTATAAATATGAGCAGCACAACTCATAACAACTAAATATTGGATTGCCCTATATGTCCATCAGGAGATGAATGAATGGATGAAGAAACTGTACTATTTATGAACAGTGGATTACTACGCTTCCATAAAGAAAGATCAATTTGAGTCATTTGTAGGAAGGTGTATGCATCTTGGGACTATAATGTTAAGTGAAATAAATCAAATAGAAAAGGTTAAATAAAGGTTTCACTTATAGAGAAATCCTAAGTATAAATAATTTAAATAATAGAATATAAGACAGATGGTAGGAAATAGGGAAATAGATCCTTTTGCAAGTGGGAAGGGGAGCTATAGATAAATGGTAGAGAAAGGGGAAGTAGAAAGAATTCAGATGTGTCATGTACATATGCCAATTCCCCACCATGGTTGTAATCAATATTTACTGCAAACATGTACTAATAAAAATTAAAGTACAAATTATATATATCAAATTAAAGCCCATTGTATATATTTAAGTATATGTATATAAATGTTTATAAATATATATAAATTATGTATATATTATATATATATGGCATTTTAGTTAGGAAAAAGTAGAACTGGGAATGAATGGTTCTTCTAGAAAGAAAATGAGCTGGTGATTGTGAGTGTGAAGGTAAATTGCAAAGTCAAAAACTTTGTGTGGAAAAAGTTAATTCAAGTATTCTACCAAGGTCGACAATGTTTTTATTTTATTCTTTTTAGTTTATTTTATTTAGTAGGACATGTTTGTGATATAAAATGAATGCATTTAGTGTGGAAAGTTGATTCATGAACATGGCACACTTTCTTCAAGGTATCATCTCTAACTCCAAACAGAGAGCCTCTTGCCTTAAGGTGTGTTCTAGATCTCCTGTTACCTTTTTAGAACTGACCTGTTCAATGTCTTCTTAGTGTGGACAATGTTGTAAAAATGTTCACATCTAATTGCACAACAGCAAGGATTTAGCTTGGGATTTTATGGGAAAAGGTCGGTGGAGACTTTGTCAGGCTGTGCCCCATGCAAAGCAGTTAGCCCCTCATGGCATTTTGCAAAGATTAAAAACTTTGATATCATGATATAAGGCCAATGTGAGTTAATTATTTCAAAATTGTGAATTTATTTACCGTGGAGATATTCAGAATGATGTAAAGTTTGAGATATTTACTGCTTTTTCTCCTGAGCACAAAATGACAAAATCTATATTGGATCCTAGTATCTAATAATGAACTGGATATAACTTTATACTAAACAAAATACTTGTATTAAAAAATAAGCTGCCATAAACAGAACTTGTACTGCTACTTAGAGTTCCTCTATGTCTAAATTCTTAAACATGCTATGTGCTAATTCAGATTTTAAAATAAACTACTGACTTGATCATTAATGTAATGTTTTTTTCTTCTCTTTCTCCACTAGGCATCATCACTTTTGTATGATTCAAGACAAAGAATAAGAGAAAAATATAGCCCAGAATAACATAAAAGCCTGAATCCTATCAGGGGAATTCCAGTAGGTGAATTAAAATAGCTAAGTTCTTTTCAGAATTAAAATAAATCTCCTGTACCATACCTGCTACCCCTACTCTACAAAGTCCTTGATACCCAAACTGAAATCTTTCAATTTTAAACAAGATGTAACTCAATAGCAATGGCATTTCCTCCAAGATCTATAATTGTTTAGAATTATATTGCCTCTTTCTCTCTTTTCCCTTGAAAAGTCATATTTGAAGCAGTGGTTCATACCAAGTGCTTTTATTTAGATCACAATAACACTTATTCCACACCAGTAAAGGAGGAGTCCTTCCCCAGCTCAAGAAGAAATGTTGAGTGTTGCAAGCCTAATACAGAATGAGTACACCTGCAAACCACGGAGCAGGATCACAGAGTTTTCAAAGTGAATGAGCTCCTGTCACACTGGTAAGCTATCTGGGACACATGGTTTTCTCCTTTTCCTTCAAATTGTCTCTCATAAGCCTGGATTATTTTATAAACTACCCCTTTACACAAATAGCAAGAATAACACAGGCAAACAAAATAGAAAACAAGAACTTTTCCAAAAGTTCTGTAATGTCTTATGTTGCTGTCGAATCCAGTATTTTATCTATCTGATGTTTTCCTTACTGATAACAATCGTCTTCCCTGCTCTAGTGTATGGTTATTCCCTTGTGTTAAGAAAACAGAAATTAGCAGTGACTTTAGAAGGAAAATATTCCAGCTGGATTTTTTCTATAATGTGTGTGAACTGCAAATGAATAAAGATTGGGCTGCCGAATAATTTAGTACTAAGAACAGATCACTGCCATCCAGTTTCTTCAGAGGCTCAGCATCATGCCAGGACAGAGAGATGCAATAGAGTGTGCCATTGCAGGAGTCCTTTCAGAATTTCCTCCTTATAAATTTTAAATTTAGTTTTCAGTTTCCTATAGTGACTATTCCACATGGACCAAGTTGTTCAGATAAAATACAACCTGATATACAATCACTCTTCCAGCACGAAGAAAAGGAGAAATAGAGATTGGTTGAGGTGGACTTTCATTTTTAAATATTTTTGCACATGTGGTTACATATATTCACTGCCCTTTTCATGTGGTAAAACGTTCGAGATTAAAGAGTGAAACAAGACAAAAGGCGTGTTGCTCATGCAGAAATAAAATTTTCTTCCCAGTAGAAGGAAAGTTCAGAGTAAGGTAGATATTCTTTTCTTCCTTGCTTTACTCCCGCTCTACTTTCCTTTTCCACTTTCTCAGGTTTTCAACCTTACAAATGGGAAGACAATTCATTTAAATTATAATTTGCAGCCTATAACTCTTACTTTCTCCTATAACCCAATAGCCCAGAGATTAGCTTTAGAATAATTGTATACCACCTGCTTCCCCTTTAGATTTTTAGTTCAAAGTCCTTGATGTCAGTCATTTAGGATAAAGCCTGAGTAGAGAGTTGCAGCTGTTCCCTGGAATGTTACACCTTAGGAGAATGTCTGGCCTCTAGTGAAGTTTCCTATAAAAGCAACAGTATATGGTCAAAACTCATCTCAAATATCACCACCATAGGGAAGCCTTCCCTGCACCCTGACCCCTGCCTCCATGCAGAGGACACTTGCATTTCATGGTTTTTACCTCTATCAAAGCATTCATCGTACAGTCTCATGCTATATTAATTTTCTGCATTCTCTGTAAGGTTGTGAGATCTTTCAGCATGCGAACATTATCTTTTATCTCTGTACCCAAATGCATAACACAGAGCCTGGCACATAGCGGATTTCCAATAAGTGCTGAGTGTTTCACAGATTCACATTTACATATGTCTGCATCTGAAGCTCACTTGAGAAAAGGGTACGAATTTTCTCTGTTTGCAATATTTCTATGAATATTCAACTGCTAGAGAGAAAAAAATGGCATCATGGCATTGTCTAATGCCCTGGCATCTTTACTATTATCCTTATTTATAATTTATAATTCTAAATTAACTGTACATTGTGCTTTGTTATCATTTCACATTTTCATTCTTACATTGTATGAAGAAAATTCACTGAATATATACAAAGTATAATAGATAGTTATAATTTTATAAATAAAGTGCTCACTGAATCTGGTCCCCAGATGTCACAGACTGATGTGGTTAGGGAGAAAAGAAGAGGTTAAGAAAGTGAGTTACCTAATAAAGGTCTTTTGTCTAAGTTGAACCTTTCCCCTTGTCATCTCAATCTTACTCCTCCTTTCTCTCCCACATTCTTGTTCCATAAATTATGCCTTCTTTCTCCCTATCCACTAACTAATCAGTGAACAGCAGGCTGAGTCCTTCCTTATCGTAAAAGAAACTTCCTGGATTCTTCTATCCCCTCAGGCTACCCCCATCCATTGTTTATCTTTCTTTGCCATCTCTTCTAAATTGTACACAGAATAAATTGATACCTATAACCTCCACTGTCTTACTAACCATTCATTTTACCGTCATCGTATCTGTCCTCTCCTTTCCAGTCGGTCTTTGCTACACTTCCTTCTACACTGAAACCTCTCTCTCAAGGGTGCCCCCTCATCAACAAATATCATGAGAAGAGATTTTAGAGTTTAAGAACATAAGCTTTAGAGTTAAACTGATTTGGTTTAAACTCATGCTGTGCCTTTTAACTAGCTGTGAGGACTTGATGGAGTTTCTTAAACTCTACACTCAGTTTTCTCCATTTTTCTCTGTTTTAAATGGGGAATATCTCAGTCTACCTTAAAATTGATTCTAAGTATTAAATTGGAAGTTCCTGTAAACTGCATAGCACAGTACCAGTAGCATAAAGGATGACCACTAAATGATGGCAACCTAGCTTCCCATCACCTTTATTCTTTTCAAGTTTTATAGTATTTGATATTAGAGACTAAATACTACCATCCGGTACCCTGATCTTCCATGGCACTGACCATGCTGGAAATCCTTGGTTTCTACTGGCTATTCTAACTGGTTTGTTTCTATCTACAGAGCATGTGGCTCTCCCTCTTCCTACTCCAACAGTATGATCATGCTCCAGGATTAATTCCTGATTTATGCTTTTTTCTCAGTGACTATGGAAATATGAAAACCTAAATATTAGGAATAAAGCAAATATGGAGACTTAAAACTAGGAATAAAGCAATATATCATAATAAATTTATAAGTATCAAAATAGAAACCAAAATGAAAAAGAGAAAATAGAAAATGACAAGATGCAGAAGCAAAATGCAAATCCGTATGCCCAGAACACCTAGGACAAGCCCACCCCTCAAGGAGCCAAATGAAATTAGAAATCGAACACTAGAACTTCCTGACAACAGCAGAAGTGATAAAAAGTGAGTAGAAAAGGCAATGGAGAAAACAATATTTCAGGTACAGGAAGAAACAATGCTTAAAATCAAAGATATTAGAGAAGATGCAGATAAAAGAAGAGATGAGCTTAGATAAACAATGGAAATAAAAAATGCCCAGCACATGAAGGAAATATAATCCATGAAACAGATACAAACAGAAATCCAAGAGTTTAAAACCTCCATTGAAAGTACATGCAACAGGTTGAACAAAGGAGAGGACAGTATTTTAGATATTGAAGACAAAATTACAGCTAGTTATAATGAAAATAAACATATCTTAAAATTAGCTAGAGACTATGAAAAATCAATCCAACAGCTACAAGATGAAGCAAAGAAGAATAACATAAGATTGATTAGGGTCAATGGGAAAGCTGGAGACAGCACAAATGACATAAAAAATCTCTTCACAGAAATAATGACAGAAAACTTCCCAAGCGTGAATGAAGAATTTGACATACAAATAAATTAAGCATTTAGAACTCAAAACATTCATGACCAAAATAAAACTACTATGATATTGTGAAAAGGAAGGAAACTGCTCAAAAGGAATGAACAGCTAGTATGAGGGAAAAGAGAAAAGGAAGAAAGCAGGTGAAAATGTATATATGTATACACAGGATAACTAAGATAGTTACACTACTGATTTCTATGACTTTATTGAAAGGAACAGTTAATTTTAATTGTTTGATCAATCTTACATGACTATATTTATCTGAATAACCATTTTGAAGATATCAGTATGTAATACAATAACCATTGTTAATTTCCTATGACGTTGACTGAAATTCTGTATTGCTTATATTGTTTTTGTGTTATTTTGTAAATGTATGTGTGCTTAATGTTTTTGTTCTTTTATCTTTAAAATTAAAAAAAGAAAACAAACAGATCACCTGTGAAGGAAAGCCCATCAGAATCATGACAGACTTCTCAACACAAAATCTCAAGTCAAGAAGAGCTTGGAGTGAAGTATTTCCAGTTCTGAAAGTAAACAATTTCTAACCCATATTGATATAATCTGCAAAACTATCTTTAAAAATAATGAAGAAATAAGATGCTTGCATGACAAAGAACAACTGGACAGATTTATGAACACCAAACCAATTCTACAAAGAGTTCTAAAAGATATTCTAGATCGAGATAAAATGACCACAATTCCAAGAAAAACAACAGAAAGAAATCACCTAGAAGGACAAGCAATTAAACAGAGGGGAAAAATAGGGAATAAACAGCAGGAAAAGAACATGACCAAGATAAGCCAACATATGTCAGTTATAACCATCAATGTAAAGGGCCTCAATTCACCAATCAAAAGTAAAACACTGGCAGAGTGAATCAAGAAACAAGATCCAACAATGTGCTGTGTACAAGAAACATATTTTTCTCAAACAGGAATTCACAGACTGAAAATCAAAGGATAGAAAACAATCTTTCATGCAATAAGAACCCAGAAAATAGCAGGGGTAGCTATTCTTTTTGTAGACAATGTCAACTTCAAACCACGAATGATCAAAAGGAATGAAGAATGTCAGTGGAAAACTCCAAGAAGAGATAACAATTATATATATATATACCAAATACAGGAGCAACCAACTATAAAAGACAATTCTTAATAGACATGAAAAATAAAATAAGCACTAACACAATTGTAATGGGATACCTTAATTCCCTACTGTCACAAAGAGATTGATCAACTAGACAAAAAAAATTAGCAAACAACAGAAAGGAACCAAACCTGTGAACAAATGGGTTTAGTAAGTATTTTCAGACTGTTCTACCCAACATCATCAGAATACACATTCTTCTCAGCTGCAAATGGAACATTCTCTAAAAGAGACCATATACTAGCCCACAGAACATGCTAACGTAGATGCAAAGGAATGGAAGTTATCCCATGCATTATATTTGATCTAGTGAAATGAAATTAGAAGTTAATGGCAAAAGAAACTGAAAAAACTCTATAAACTGATGGAAATTAAATAATAGCCTCTTGAACAACCAATGCTTCACAGATAAAATAAAGGAAGAAATTAAACAATGTCTACAACTAAATGAGAATACAGATACAACATACTGGAACCTTTGGGATGCAATGAAAGCATGCCTAAGAGGGAAATTTATAGTGGTGAATTCTCACATCAGGAAAAAAGGAACGAACAGAAATACACAATCTAATATTACACATGAAGCTCCTAGAAAAAGAAGAGCAAGACAAACCCTAAGCCCATAAAAGAGAGGAAATTATAAAAATCAGAGCAGAAATTAACACAATGGAAAACAAAAAAATACAAAGAATTAATGAATTCAAGAGTTGGCTCTGTGAAAAAATGAATAAAATTGATAAACCTTTAGCCAATTTTATCAAAAAAGGAAAGAAGTAAATCAAATTCATGCACTGCGGAACAATAAGGGTAAATTAACTACAAATCATTTGGCAATTAAGATCATCAGTACCTACTTAAAAAATCTTTACCCTCAGACAATGGAAAACACAGGAGAAGTGGACATATTCCTAGATATTTATGAATTACCAAATCTGAATGAAAACTATATAAAAATTCTCTATAAGCCAGTATCAGTCAATGAAAGTGAAAAGGTAATTAAAAATTTACCAACAAAGAAAACCCCAGGAGCTGATGGATTCATTACTGGGTTCTATAAGAAATTTGGAGAACACCTAATGCCAATACTCTCAAACTCTTTAATGAAATTGAAAAGGAAGCAATACTCTCTAACGCATTCCTAGAGGCATGTATTATCTGGACACCAAAACCAGAGAAAGATACAACCAAAAAAAAAAAAGAACCACAGGTTAATCTACCCAATGAACACAGATTCAAAAATCCTAAATAAGACACTAGCAAACAGAATTCAACAAATTAAGAGGACTATGCATACACATGACCAGGTGGGATTTATCCCAGGAATGCAGGGGTTGTTCAACATATGCAAATCAATTAATGTAATACACCATACCAATAAAGCCAGAGAGAAAAATCACATGATCATCTCCATAGATGCAGAAAAAGCTTTTGATAAAATCCAGCACTCATTCATGATAAAAACCCTACAGAAAATTGGAATCGATGGCCTTTAGCTCAATCTGATAAAAGCCATCTATGACAAACCAGTGGCAAACATCATATTAAATGGACAAATACTGAAAGCTTTCACTCTAAAATCAGGAACAAGACAAGGATGTCCACTATCACCACCTCTTTTCAACATAGTTTTGGAAATATTAGCCAGAGCAGTTAGACAAGAGAGAGAAATAAAGAAATAAGGATAGGAAAGAAATAGATTAAATTATCATTATTCACAGATGACATGATATTCTACACAGAAGGCCCCAAAATCTCCACCAAAACACTCCTAGAGTTAATAAGCAAATTCAATTGTGTGGTTGAATACAAAGTCAATACTCAAATATCAATAGCATTCTTGTACACAAACAACAAACTTATTGAGAGAGAAATTAGGGAAACTGCATTCTTCACAATAGCATCCAAAAATGAAATAATTAGGAATCAGTCAAACAAAGGAAGTAAGATTTATATATTGAGAATTATAATACTCTGATAAAGGAGATTGAAGAGGATATCAGAAAATGGAAAGATACCCTTTGCTCATAGACAGGAAGAACCAACATAGTGAAAATGGCCATACTTCCAAAATTGTTATACAGATTTAATGCAATCCCAATCAAAATACTACTAGCATACCTCACAGAACTACAAAAAACATTCCTAAAATTCATCTGGAACCATAAGTGACCTAGAATAGCAAAGGCAATACTGGACAACAAAGACAAGTCAGGAGGCATCACAATCCCTGACTTGAAATTATTCTACAAAGCTAATGTGATAAAATCAGCATGACACTGGCAAAACATAGACCTGAAGACCAGTGGAACAAATTCAAATGTGCGGACACAACTGCAAACACACTCAGGCAGTCAAAATGGATCAAAGATCTAAATATTAGAAGAGAACCAATAAATATACTGAAAGAGAAAGTAGTTTGAAATCTTGAAGATAGGGGTAAGCAGAGGCTTTATGAACAAAACAAACTGCATGGGAAATACTTCAAAGAATCAGCAACTGGGATCTCATCTTATTGAAAAGTTTTTGCACATCTAAAGAAATCACCAACAGAGTAAAAAGAAACTCACCAATTGGGAAAAATATTTAGCCGACTATCCCTCGGACAAAGGACTTCTATCTAGAACATATAAAGAACTGAAAAAAACAGTCCCTGCTAATTTAAAGACCCAATACAAAAATGGGCATCTGAGATGAACACACACTTCTCAGATGAAGAAACACAAATGGCAAATAAATACATGAAAAAATGTTCAAAATCGTGGGTCATTTGAAAGATGAAAATTAAAACAACACTGAGATTCCATGTCACCAAAGTAAAAATGGCTATCTTCAAGAAATCAACCAACAACAAATCCGGGAGGGGCTGTGGACTAAAAGGATCCCTTCTCCACTATTGGTGACAATGTAGACTTGTGCAAATCCTTTGGAAATCAGTCTGGGGATTCCTCAAAAAATTAGAACTAGAGGTCCCATTTAACCCAGCTATTCCTCTTCTAGGTATTTTCCCAGAAGAATGAAAAACATCGTACCACAGCAACATATGTGCATCCATACTTAGAGCAGCACAATTGGTCATAGCAAAATCTTGGAACCAACCTAAATTAGCATCAACTGAGGGGATTAAAAAATGTAGTATTTTATATGATGTAGTGTTACTCAGCTATAAAGAAAGATAAACTCGAGGCTTTTTATAGATAAATGGGTGCAGCTAGAGAGCATGCTCATAAGTGAAATAAATATAAAAATGAAGGGTAAGATTCATCAGATCCATGTGTGTAAACATCATATTGTCTCCCTAGTGTAAGAACCTAAAAGAGTAAATAAAATCTGAAAGGTACAGTAGATATTGTGAAAGGGAGAGAAACTGCTCAAAGGGAAAGAACAACTGGAATGAGGGAAAGGAAAATCAAAGAAAGAAGGAAGCGAAGAAATATATATATATATATATATATATATATATATATATATATATATATATATATATATATACACACACACACACACACACACACACAAGACAACTAAGATAATTGTACTACTAATTTCTATTGGTTTATTGAAAGGAACAGTTAATGTTTAGTTGTTTGTTCAATATTGTATACCTATATCTGGTAATGTGAGCAACTACTTTGAAGATAGCGATATATAATACAATAATCATTGCTAATTTCCTATCATCTTGTTTTGAAATTCTATATTGTGTATGGTTTTTGTGTTGTTTTGTTTTTGTTTTTGTTATTTTGTTTCTGCTCTTTTTTCTCTAAACTAGAAAAGGAAATGTGGTACTGGAATTATAGAGTGAACACGTTGTAAAGCTACAATCACACTCATCATCTTTCATTCTAAACTGGCTATCCTTATGACTTGCTTGTTCCACTGGTACCACAGATTTGGCTCTGCTCTGGCTAACCTGTACTATTTCCCACTCTCTAAGTGTGCCATACAATTTGCAGAGTTTTTCTCATATTGGTCCTTTTCTTTCTTTTTTGTTTTGTTTTTTGTTCTGTTTTGTTTTGTTGTACCAGGCATCGAACTCAGGACCTTGAGCTTGCCAGGCAGGCACTTATGGATTCCACTGAGTTATATCCCCAGCCCTGGTCCTTTATTTCTATTGAAATTAATCCATCCCTTATTTACCTCTAAAATCATGGTAAATATTGTCTTTTCTGTGGAATCTTTCCTGTGAATGAAGGCTCTGGAATAATTCCAGTTCTACCATTTTCTAGATGTGTGACCCTGCCAAAGTTACTAGATCTCTCATCTTTAATCCTCAGAAAAGAACAATTTTAAGCCTTAATTGAGCCAGTTGGTATGAGACTTAAAGGAGAAAATTCTTACAAAAGCATTTTTCATTGTATCTCACATATAACAAACATCAATGACATTAATTATTGTTGTTACCATTGATAGTGCTATTTTGATTGCTATGCATATTATCATATGTTCTTCACCTGGGACTCTAGAAAACCTAGATTGAACTTTTCTCACTAGTTCATATTAGAATTATTTACCTATATGGGTTGATGCTCATATTCTGGGATATATTTATTGACAACAGCTTAGGGACTTTCCACGGGTGTTTTGTGTGTGTCTGTGTATGTGTGTGTGTTTGTGTGTGTGTGAAGGACCTAACTTAGGAATGAGTTCCATTCTGGGAGAACTTTTGTAAGTCGGATTAATTTGTAAGTCTGACAAAATGAGTCTTACTCACCTTTGACACAAACGTATAATGTACAGCATAAAAAAACACAAACACACACACAAATACTGTAAATGAACTATTTTTACTTTTACAGCTAGCTTACAATGGTGGTACATTATAGTATAGTATTTTCACTTTTGCCTCCATAGGTATAGTATTTGTGGTTCCTAGAAGAGCCCTTCATATCAACACTGCTTTTCCTCTTGCTTCTAGGCATTCTGGGCTCTGACTGAGCTACTGAGCTCTGTACTACTGGATACTATTGTGCTGTGCTGTACTATTGTGCTGTAGCAGCACAACTGTAACAATGTCCAGCAGACAAGTGAACTACTCTGAAATTTGCTAGCGTCTATGAATGTTCATAAGGTGAGGTCTGTTCATATCTTTGAAAGTTTATAATTCAAATATATATATTTCAAAAAATATAGATTGTACTCAGTAGAATTAAAACTGAACTAACATCTTACTCAAGATCTGAAATCATTTTGTTAAAGTGAAATAATGTTTGGAGGCAAAAGAGAACTATTGTTTTGAAGAATTATTTGAAGAGACCCCGCCCAAATTTAACAAAAAAGGACAATTTGGACTTTCTTCTTGAGGCTGTTAATAAATTTCATTCAATAATGGTAGAATAAGAATATTAAAATCCTTGGGTCTCTCAAGCAGGTCAGATTCTTACTTCTTATGTTGATGTCAAACTCTATCAGCTGTCAAAGACAAAAGATTTTATTTTCAGAAACATATGAAAACTAGCGGAGTGATTTGCCCAATTACATTGAATAAAAAATGTTTACTGGCCATTTGCACAATATCTGGCCATTGATTTAGTGAAGAATACAAAAGGTCCTAGTAGGCCTTTACTCGCATGAAGTTTATGAAGGCCATGACTGAGTATCTTGAAGGTCAGGGGCCAGTAACTTAGTTCTGTGAGGCTGTGAGTGGAGTTAAGCCATAGTGAGTTCAAGTAAGTTTAAGGTACAGACAGAAAAGGAAAAGAAAGGGAGACTATAAAGAAAGGACTTGGGAAAGTGGAAAAAGGAAAAGTAAAGATTGTTGAGAAAGATTTTTTAAAAAGTACAAAGGGTTGTAAGACCACGACTTAGGAAAGAATTAGACTGTCAGGGATAAAAAGTTTTAAGTTCTCTCCCTCTTTAATTAATATCTGTACTGACTTTAAAAGTTCTAGATTCCCTAAATGTAATGTAAAGATCCACAGGTAGATGAGCTCTGGTTTCTTGCTGAAGGAATTCACTTATCTCCCTATTACAATACCAAGCATGGTCTTGAAAGTTCCAAATCTTGCTTTGAGAGTAAATATTGTCTTCTCATTTTCTGAAACATCTCTGTTTGAAAAATGCTGAACCATCTTGTCGCTTATAAGGAGAGTATATTTTCAGTCAAAAATGACTGAACCACTATATTGTCCACAGCTGAAGCCTCCCTCTGTTTGTTTATTTTTCTTGAAACTAGATATCAGATGCTACAGAAAGAAGGGATGTGTTTTCAGGAAATTAGAGAGTGTATTAGGGCAACATTCTATCAAGTTTCTTCTCCATTTCTTTAAACAAGGACCAGACAGAATGATGGATGGTTGGAGTATTTAAAAGTATTGAATATGCCTAATCTCAATTCTTAGCAAATAGGGGTATTAAACTTTAACACTTTGGCTGAGCTATTCACTTCGACCAGATGTAACAGATGCACTTGCTAAATCTATTTTCATTTCTCTGGCATCTCCTATTTGCCTGAACAATTTCCCTCAGATACAAATGTGTTTTTTTAATGTATGGACACATTTCAAGGAATAGTTATGAAATATACCATTCTTCCATCATATTTTTTTTGTACAAAGAAGGCTATGAAAGTCATGTGGCTGCTTTTGCAGAGATGGACATTTCCTTTATAGAATTCTTACCCCACAATTGGATTGGATCCTACATGGTATCCTCCTTTTCTGTCTCCATTCTTAAATTTTAGCTGATATAGGCAAAAAAGCCTCAAGTGATTGTATAACCACAGAATCTCAGAGAGTGAATGAAAAGGTAGTTAATTATCCTCATCACTTTAAAAAGTGAGAAAACTAGGATCCAGAGGGTAAACAAGATATTCACAAAGCCACACAGTAATTTATGGCAGAAGTAGGACCTCTGGCTAACACAGAAATGAATGCATGGGGTCAAATAATGCTTTGTGTTTAACATCTGTTCTCTTTTCAAGTGGTTTATTCTAACACTTTGCCTTTCAATTTACTGAAAATTAATCCCTTTAATGCTTACATTTATACAGTCTTCATATTTTCCCTAAAACCCAAAGGAATAATCAGTTCCCAATTTGAGTTAAAATTTTAAGGGCAGTAGTTGAAATTTATTGTTTATATTTTTAATTTTTTATCATTTTATTTTTTTCACGGGAAACTTTCAAAATTTGCACATAACCAATAAATACGTAGGAGTGCAGCATAATTTACCATAAAAGACCTCTGAGTTGGAAGTCAGGCAGATTTGGTTGCATTTTAGCAGTAGTATTTACTGGGTATATGTCTTTGAGTAAGTAATTTGTCGTATCAGAGCCTTATTTCTGCATCTATAAAATGGACCCTATACATATTTAGGTTGTCTTGATAGAGGTAATGCATCTAAAGTGCCCAAGAGAATACTCAATAGCAGGATATTCAATAAGTGATGGGCATTTCTATTACTTAAATGAAGAAACAGATGACTACCTTGAAGTAAGACAGTTCTGCTTTGTACAAGAGTAAAAGGTAAGACAATTCTATTTTGTACATTGAGGTCACAGAGAAGAGCTGAACAGAGGAATAGTGGGGAAAATTGATAGTTCCCAATGCCCCCTTGAGTTTGAATTTTATCACTTTTTTGGTTCTATTGTTGGCTTAAAGGCAGTCCCTGTGATATCTTTAAGTTGTCAGAGATGGGAATGACTTTAGAGATCATTTCGTTGAAGCCTATTCATTCTACAGACTTAGAAAGCAAGTTAAAAGGTAAACTGATTACATGTTGGTCATATACTCAGCTGAGGTAGGAATAATACTTCATTGTTAATGATTTCTTTCTGGTAATTTTTCATAATTCAATGGTTACTTCCATAAGTTATAACTGATTTCACACACCAGCACAAAAAATACACTCCAAAGCTAACCACATGATTATGGTATATAACATAGCATTTTGAGTTACCCATTCCTCTGAACCAAGTTTTATTATGAATCATTGACCAGATGATGACCTATTTTTGCATAAACATGAACATTAATTTAGGGGATATATGCCTGGTATCTATATGTATGGTATGTTTATGTACGTATAGGTTTCTATGTGTACCAGGCCTCTTTGAACATACTCTCTCAGTCAATGAAATATACATAAGAGTTAAGAAATGCCAAGTATATTTACCAACTCTCATGATGAATGTAATCGTTATGTACTACAAACACATACCAATAAAAATAGGCAAGTGAAAAAGAAAGAAAATTGCAAATTATGTCAACATGAAGAAGGAAAGCAAGTTCCCCAAGTCAAAAGGACACTACTGTGGCAGGCTAGGCTTTCTGGCATGGATGAAGAGCACTATATTCAAATATTTCTTTTATTTAATGAAAGAGAATATGCAGTTAAAACTGGTAAAAGTGTGATCTTTTAGCTTTAGAATTTTTCCGTGAAATCACTGACTACTATTATTGCATTTTCATGACATGACGATTATCATATTAGTGAACAGTGCTATTTCAAAGGAACAGTGAAGAACAAAAAGGAGTCCAATAGCAGGCTCAAGGCATCCTAAAAAATAGTTCAAAACATACGAAACCTGGCAGCAGGGAGCCTATGACGTCTAAATCAAAGTTTAGTCTTGCCAGCACCTGGACCATTTTTCCAAAGACAACATAGGGAAAATTGTATGTAAATGGAAAAGTATACATTGTAGGATACTGAAAGAAATGCAGAATAAAGTGTTGTGTACAGAAATATAAATTACATCCAATAGATGTGTTCAATTGCTCTCTCTCTCTCTCAACTTTGCTGGAGTCCAGTTTACCTCCATTTGTACAATTATTTTAATGTCATTCATCCACAAATGTGTGGTTTCAATTTTCCCTTTTACTGGTTGTAACACCACATGAGTTTTCTCCTTAAAGGGATGGAGAGAAGGGGAGGATCAAAAATGAGTTAAATTAAATGGTATGAATTATTTCATTTCTATATCATTTGGCATTGGTGATTTTGTAATGTTTTATAAAATTATGTTTTAACAATAGCTATACCAATGATATCAGAAGCCCCTGTCCCTTTGGTATTAAAAGGTTAGGAAGATTATTGCTAAAAATTCAGAGTGGTTACATGTAGGTATTGGCAAGTTTTCATTTTCTTCATAAATGATGGACTAATCTATTGAGCTAGAATAAGTAAGCTGGGTCTTTTCCTTTTGATATGGGTGCAAGATCAATGCACTGTGACCTCACAGCAGCTCCCCCAGGAGAGTCTGTAAGCCTGTTTGCAAAGAGCAAAAGACACAGCTGTCACCAAGAAAATGCTCCTCTCATCCCCTCCCTTCCCGATTCCTCCCATCTCCAGACACTCAACCTACAGCGAAATAAAGGAATTCTGCTGACATAACCTTGTGTACTGGCAGTACACTTTCACAGAGACTCGGTACTCAGGGATTTCAGCAACTCAGGTACCATTCCTCCACCTGCCATATGTAGACCAGCTGAGGACAGCTGACTTTGTGAAGTCAGCTAGCTTCTTTAATTATTGAATAGGGTTCTTGTACATGTGCTCAGAATACACCTTTGGGCCTATTCATACCCAAGCTATAAAACAAAGTAATAAAACTATTTCCATCAGGGTCAGGGATAGACCTGATTTTAAATGAGAATCATCACAATTTCCTGTCATTAAGAGAGACCTTTTCTAACTTTCCAAACGTTTCAAATAATGAAAATATTCATAATGTATGGAAAGGAGACTTCAGATTGAAAGTAGGTAAGCTGTAGTAGGGGCAAAGAGTACTGTGTAAGAGTTTCCAGGGTGTAGCCAGGAAACATTTTCATTTCTGTGGCTCACATGCTGATTCCTACAGATTTCAGTCTTTCTTTTCTAGTTGAAAGTAGAACTGTCTGACAAAGCACTGCTTTGAGATTCAGAAAATATATATCCTTACTATCTCTAAACCAGTGGTTACTGTATGACTTTTGGCCAATCAACTTCTTTTCAATTGTGTTATTTGTAAAATATAATTATAAATGTAAAATGCATATGGGTTTTCTAGATTGGCAAAAATTCATATTCTTACTAAAAGTAATAATTTCAACAGAAAAAATGTATAAATATAAGGCATGATGATTGATACGATTATTAGATTTTCAATGGAGCAATAAATGTCAGTCTGATGATTCAGATTGCAGTATTGGAATTTTCTCAGTGGCCAAATCAGCTCTTACTAAAGAAAGCCTTTCAAAACTTGCTTTTCAATTTAGTTGTACTTAACACAGTAATAAACAAATATGAAGGGTTTAATTTATCTATTATTATTACTTTGTGTATTCTTGGCACTAATGCTGCAGAACTCTGTGCCAACTCCAAGCCTACTGAATCAGACTCTCTGGTAGGAAGAGAAGCAATGCAGTCTACGTGATTTTTCCCAGTGTTTGTGATCCATGCCAAAGTTGAAGAACTGCCAAGACAATGAGACAGAACTGATTTTAAGGACAGGTACATAAAATATCTCAGTGGACCTTTTTTTGAGACAGGGTCTCACTATGTAGTCCAGGCTGGCCTTGGACTCACTATGTAGACAGATTGGCCTTGACCTCACAGCAATTCTCCTGCCTCAGCCTCCCAAGTGCTGAGATTACAGGTGTGCACACCATGTCTGGCTGCAGTGGATTTAAAAATAACTAGCTTGGGGGACTTTTCAATTATTTACATGGACTTTTTGGAACCAAATTAAAAATTGCACCTCTTAAGCACAATTTCCATTGACTATGTTTATAATAATATTACCCACAAACTGAGGAATCTGAAATTTCCACTCACCACATTGAGCAGGAAAAGGTAGCCTGAAAAGCATCACTAAATTTCCTTTCCAACTTTTTCTAATGCTCTCAACTAGAGAAGGGAAGCCAACACAAAATCTCCACCTGGGTATACTCTGAGCTCCAATAGATTTAATGAGTTTGAAATGAGTTGTTGACCTTCCAACTCATTAATGCCTTGTGGCATCTTACACCATTTTTCACTCTCCATCTTATTTCTAATCATACCTTCCTGTCACATTTCAGTGACAAAAAGATGTGTGTTCACCTCCAAAATGCCACTCTTTGCAAAAGGTCATATGACAAAAGGCAAGGTGTTAAACAGGTTTACTGCCTCCCTGTGTTTTCCTTATGTCAGATCACACCTATGCTCAAATGTATGCAGCTCTGAGCACCTGTAAATCTGTCTAGCATCCCCACTACTACATGCGTAAGGTACTGTTCTTGGGTCAGCTAAGAATACTCCAGCTAAGGTTTTAGACAGAATTTAAATAAAGTACTTCCACAGTAATGAGCTATAAATTCAGATTTACAAGTCTTGGAAGAGATTCTGATACACTGAACTGATTTATCTCCTTTGAGTTATTATGTCATGAAGAATAGTTGAATGCCACTTTAAACATATCTTGGTACTTTCTAGAAGTTGAGCTGATGTTTGAATTTATAAGTATGACCGTCTTAAATTTGCCTATTTTAACACACCCTCAGTTTCTTCTCTGAACAGAATCAAAGGGAGCCCCACAACACCTAGCACAGATCAGGAAAAACATGCTCCAAATCAGGATGAGTTCATCAGTTATTAGATGAAATGTAATTTTTAAGTTGCTGTGAAGCTAGTGACTCTGGAGATATTACAGATGCCTATTGACACCAGATACACATTTTTCAAATATATCTGTTGTAGCCATATTTACAGGCAGGATGAATTCTTCCTCCCTCTGCTCCTACGGAATACATTTAACACTTGTTTGATTCTGCTTTGTAAGAGAGTTAATTTCACATTCCATATTTGTCATACTCATTAGATAATCAATTCATTAAAGGTGTATGGTATGCCTGATATCTAGATACCCCCAAAGCCTCATATACTCATATATGGGGCTTTTAAGAGCTTTGTAGATCCAAGGCCATCATGGCAAACCTGTCAGAGACAAGTCCCAAAACTGCAATCCAAAACCCACTTATTTATCACAAAGTGTCAACCCTGTAATTAAACCTGCATACTGAGGTGTTAGTGTACAAAACAACTCATACATTAACATCTTTTGCCTTAAAAGATAAATAAATAATGTGGATGGCATGAATCTGCCACCACTAACCTAGAGTGTATGATACTCAGATGTGTGATGCCAAATTAGTTCAATGGTTGGAATTAGTATAATTATAGGGGTGGCTGAATGGATTTACTGAAGGCAGAAGACCCACCCTCACTGTGGGTGGAATCACCCACTAGGCTAGTAGCCTAGATGGGATAAAAGGAAAAGGGAAGCTTGTTGCTGCTGCTACCTGCCTGCCCTGCCATGGACTGCTCTTCTGCCATGCACCTGTGCTTCACCACCCTACCTTGGAGTCAGCCGATTACGGACTGAAACCTCTACAAGCTGTGACCTGAAGTCAACTCTTCTTCCTTTAACTTGTGAATGTTGGGTATTTAGTCTCAGCACTGAAAAAGTACATAAGACAGGGTGTATTATACTTAGTGATCTTTCAAATATTTAGCTTCTAGCACAGATTCTGGTCCCAGAAGGACAAACACATTAACATTTTGTTAAATGTATATATGAATGAATGGACGTGTTGTGTAGAAATTAGGAAACTTTGTTACAATTTTTTGCTAAACAGTGAAGATTAAAATGGTTTCTTAAGGGTTCTTTCAGATGCTAGTACTACAGTTTCATAAAAACATGGTAGAAATTGCAGCTAGTAAAACTCAAATAAGACATCGCTGCCCCAATATAATATTAGCATAAATAATTTACTACAATTTGGATGTGAAAGTTCATGCTGTGGTGACTTTGTTAAAGAGAAATATTTATTCTGTCACATATCATAAAGAAATCAATTTATAATTTCTTTGCCTGAGTAAATGCTTGCATGTTGGGCATTTTGCCAGGACCTTTCACATATATCCAGTATTTTATATAATTGCCAATGATTGCAATGACCCTCCTGAAGAGTGTCAGTAGTTCTACGTTTTAAATTAGTAAACTTAGGCTGAGAGACTATTCATTCAAGATCAGGCAGAAAATCAGTTGTAGAGATAATCTCTGGGTATGAATTCATATGCCATTGTGACTCCAGAGCCTAATTTTCTTGGCTTCATGATATAGCTATTGGCAGAATGAGCTGGCACATGGCTAAAATCATCAAACATACTGTCAGTACATAGGCTCTAGTTTCACATCGAGGCGTGAAAGTTATTTGTTCAAATCAGATTGAATACCTTTATGTATGTGTATATATATATATATATATATATATATATATATATATCCATATATATATATATAAATATATATATATATCCATATGTGTGTGTGTGTGTGTATACATATCTCACTAGTTAAGCCTCATTTGAAGTCATTCTGCTTCTCTACACTTAACCAAGCACACTAACCAAGCCAAGCTCTTCTCCACTTCAGGGTCTTCAACACATTTTAAGCCCATCCTGAAGACTCTCCACATTTTCCTTCTGCAACTGTAACTCATCTCTTTAGTCTCAGCTTTTATTATGGAAAAGACTTCTTTAGCCATCTCCTGCCTTAATTTAGATGATGACTTCACTGCTTATTATTTCTCACACTCTGTACTTTCTCCGCACAACCACTTACTAATAGTAGTTCTGTGCTTATTTATT
>PVLD010024697.1:0-24980 GCA_004027595.1 Dinomys branickii
TTGTCCCAGTAGCGTGTTCTCTGTCGGGTTCAGGAGCTGAAGCCGTTCTTCCCTCCACACTCGCTCTCTCGGCTGGTCGTCTTCTTCCCGGAAGTCCTTATTTCTGTCTTCATATTGTTATATTTCATTGTTTGGGTGGTAATCCTCTGGGAGGTTCTCTCTCTGCTGCCTACCCGGTCGCCATCTTCCCGGAAGTCTCTCTTAACTTTCTTTAGACTGACATGCTACTTAAGCTCTCTGAGCCATGATTGTCTATCTGCAAACTACAACTTACGCTATCTTGGGAATTAAAAGAAACAACAAAACACTTTAACAAAAGCATAACACTTTGGAAGTATTTAATAAGTTCAATGCTGAGACGAATCAAGTTCTCAAAGTGATTTGTATTTTTATTTTGTTGCTGTTGCTGATTTTATTTTTTTCTTACTACATATTTGCAGTATATAATCATTGCATCCATCTTAGGGAGTTGGTATGTGTACAGAACACATCTTAATTCTTTATCTTCTTTCCTTCCCTTCAATTCATCTCTTGATCCCTTCCTTTTATAAAAGATCCACTAGTGTTTCTGTACTGAGCCTTTAATCAGTGTCTCGCAGAGAACCCTGGTCCTCAGCTTGTTGGCAGAAGGCTGCATATGAGAGTCAAATATAATTCTTGGTGCCCACTAGCTTTTGTGCCCCAAGGATATGGAGCTTTTGTCTGGGAAAACTCTATAATCCATGAAAATTTCCTTATTTTCAAAGAGCAAGCACAAAAGTTTGTTTGCTAAAAGTCAACTCCCAATTAATTTAATTCTGTGAGCTGTGTCAATATGGGAATGCTCTACCAAAGCAAAACTGGCAGCTTGTCTAACTTTGCTCCACCCAGGGAGCCCATCCTTATTAAGGTAAGTGGGGTCAGTTTGACGAAGTCCCACTTTGGGATTACGACAGCACTCTCTGGTTAATTTTCTTGACTAGAAGGCTTTATAATGGTTTCTCTGACTAGTTCTTTAGATTTTTGTTCCAGCTATCAGTGGAATGAGATAAATACCCTACGCCTTTGCAGTTTCAACCCTGTTCCTTTTGAAAAATGGGATATGAGACAAAGCATCCTAAAACAAGATAAAAACTGTTTCTTCATCGTCAATTCAGCTCTACTGATGGTTTCTATTGTAATATCTGCTTTTGATGAAGTGATAGTCCAGTGTCCAAGAAAAGAAATTTAAGTTATTCTAATATTGAAGGGAATGTTTGTGCCTAATTCCTCCTGGTATACCTTTTGGTGCTGAGTAGTTTACACATAGTACTTAATAAATTCTATTTTGTTGGGTATACAAATGAGTAAACAGAAGGAATCAGTGCAAGTTTTAAGTCCTTTCTCACTTTTTGTTGCTATCCTACTTTGCATCATCCATTTGTTTTCCTTTCCATAGGGTTTCCTCTGTCTTCTCTTGGAGATCTCATATACATGTATTTATTTACAAATGGGCACACAACCAACCACACATATATAATACTTTACAGACATTGGACCTACCACACACACACACACACACACACACACACACACACACACAGATTTGATTAAAAGATTCAGTGTGTTAACAGTTTCCTGGTACCCTCTCCCAACTTGACCTCCTCCTCTGCTCCTTGAACCTTTTGGATCTGGAGTACCAGAGAGTGTATGACTCATCTCTGTACCCGCATTATTTTGACAACATCCGGAAAGGAACTGAATCCTGACAGTGTTGAGTTGCAGGGCCATGTGAACTTTGATGTAATCTATCCTGCCATACGAGCTTTCCAGCTCCTTTTCCTCTCTGTGCTTCTCTTAACTTGCTTCTGTTTTCTCACAGGTAGGTGCAGTCCTTTGCAAGGCTGCATACCTCTCTTTAAAAATAAACTTCCACATGAGGAAGAAGGCTCATAAATACAGATTTATGTTGGTTTAACCAAAATTTTATGAACATGTACTATGAGGAAAGCATATTGATCCTCACCTCAGACTTTGCTAGTATAGAAAATGTTCTTCCCATTGTACTGATATGGAAATTGAGATTCAGGAAAGTTAAAGGAAGCCCAGGACCACATAATGATTCAATAAAGAAATAAAGATCAGGAAGTAACTCGAATAGTGAAAGTGCAGAGAACTGAGGATTTGATACAACTCAAAACAGGAATTTTTTTTTCATTTTTGTTTCTTATTTTGGAGAGTTTAGGATTGAATACAGGGCCTCCCACATACTGCGCAAAAACACTACCACTACCTTCATACATACCCTGGCTTGTCAGTTGTTTGATGGTTTTTCTGGGGTAGTTATCCAGCTCATTTCAGGTAACACTAGTTCTAAATTTTAAACTCAAAATTCTGATATGCAAAAATCTCTGAGCAAAATCACGAATGCCGGCTAAACCTTTGTGGCGTTCTTACTCCCCACAGTAAAGTAAGCCTCTTTGGGTCCGCATCTCTGCAGCCAAGCTTCTCCAAATCCACTCCTCCGGCTTAAGCCATGACTTTTGAAAGTATTCTTAGCACTTTCCTCCTCATCACCGTGCTTGTTCTCTGCACTCATCATCACTAACACACGTTGCCGTTAGAATCAGTGGGCAGAGACCAAGTGAACGAGGAAGCGTAGGAAAAGATGGTTAATAACTGATGCAAAACTGACTAAAAGTATTTCAGTGCTAATGATCCGATTCAAATGCACTCAGTGAATAGATGCCTAGATACGGGGTACAGGAAGAATCCAGGCTCATGAGTATGCGACTGGGCAGACACAAATGTTCCTGCGTTTAGAAGGGCCTTACGGTTGTTTAACGTTCTGCTATAGCTCTCTTGAAATTGTTCATTTTTAAACAGGAGGTCTACATTTTCATTTTGCACTAGCTTCACAAGTTAGTCAGTCTACAAGAAGTCATTTCAAAGGCCAAATGGAGGATCAGAGGTAACAACACAGCAGAGAAGGAGCTGAAATTAAGAAGCAGCTGCCCTATAAAACCTTTTATACTTGCTGTGAGGTTTTCTCAAGCATATTCCGGGTGGGAAGCCTTAGAATGTCCAGTGAAGCAGCCCGAGAAAGCCGTGACTGCTCTTTTCACCAATAAAGCCTCTTTTTTCCTCATTATACTATCACGGCTCTCTTCCTCACCTCTTATGATTCTCTCCTCATATTGATCGTTTCCTTTCTTCATGTTTGCAGGCCTCCAACCTTTCATGCTCAAACTGACGGCTTTAATATTAAGATCTCCTTGGATATTCCTCATTGATTTATGAAAATTTATTTTTTTTGAATACTCTGTTTTCAAGGCTCAAGTCTGTTTGGATTCAGCTCAAAAACTAAATTTAATATATTAAAAGTTATTAACAGCCAAATGTGACTACTAGATGCGACCGTAAGCCCTCACCTACAGACTATTCTTCACATGGCTTTCAGGAGAGCCACGATGGGCGAGGCCTTGTATTTTTGTTGTTAGGTTCCTCAGCTTGTGGAACTCAGCCCTGGTTGTCTGAGGATATGGGCCTCCCCTCAAACAGGAACACACAGTGCGCACTTCAGACTGCTGCCAAAAGCAGGCTATTCATTATCTACTCATTATCAGAATGAGTTACTTTGTAAAACAGTACTTTGGGATAGTTATTTGCAGAATGGACAGTCCATTCATTCCTCAGGAAATTGCAGAAATTATTCCTGAATCAATATGTACAAAAAGAAGCTATGTACTTGGAAAGGCTATTTTGAACTATTTGTTCTCATGTACAGTTAGCTTTCGCAGAGATCAGATTTTTACATGATGAAGGTAATTTCCTCACAAACAAAACAACAAATTTACTTCTGTTGTAACATTTTATCCAGAACCATCATTAAAAATAACCTTAGAGAAAATGTTTATGTAATTTGCCCTTAGAACTGTACTGATCATAGCCTCTACCAATTTCTAAATAGGTAGCTCTATAAAAGCTCATTTTAGGAAGTAAGTTTTGTTTCCTCAGATGATTTTAGCTGAGTTTTAAACACATAATATTTGTCTTTGTTTTTGCCACTGCTGTTAGAAAACTCAAGACCAAGTTCATGACCTAACAATAATCTCTATATACTGTAGATCCTTAAGGCCCATCCTATTATGGTTTATTTTTCATGCTTTTGGCTTTAATCTATTTTTTCTAATCTTCATTTTTATATTGTATTCTTTAAGCTTAAACTTTTATGGTGTAAATTTCCACCTCTGTTTCCTTGTGGAATAAAGTGGGGAATAAGATTATAATATACACATACAGACATACATAATATAGGCTTTACACTGAGGATTGCTTTTATTGACCAAGAAAATACAGGGATGTGAATTTCAGGCTCTGGAGCTGGATCATAAATCAAACTATTTTTGGTTGATAGAGTGGTTTTTCTGATCATAAGATTCAAGGAAATCTTGATTTTCTTTAAGGAAGAGTAATCCTATCTTTTAAGGCTGGATCAAAACTTGACGATTTTTTGAAAAGAGCAATACTCTGAGTGTAAGACTTAGGTAGTCCTGTTTTGTTTCTCCCACTCATTTGCTCGTATCATTGAGTTTATCTGGAACCTAGTTTCCAATATCTCTAAAAAAGAAAGAAAATGTATTTTTGTTGCTAAGGTACATTGATTGTACAATAATAAGATTTACACTGATCTATCAACTTTTCTGGATAAAGAAAATATTATGTTGATTATAAGGTAGAATTCCACTTCCAAATAAATATATAATGGGAAAATATAGATTTTTACATAATGTAGGTACTTTCTTCACAGAGTATCTCTGGGCATCATAAATAGATAATAAGAATATGAATTGTAATTGGTAAAATGCCACCCAAATATGGGGACTATTGTGCAAAAGAAAGAGTACATGATTGTGGATAGTGTATCTTCTTTTTCAAAATTCCATATTTTAATTTTATCTTTTAAAGAAATTAAATCTTTTCTTTAAAAAGAAGCTGCTTTCGGGTTATTAAAGCCACTTAAGTGAATGAAACAGAGAATTTTCTTTGTAGCTCAGTGAGAACTTGTGTTTTCTGCAACCCAAAGCGCTGAAGGAGGATGTGAGTATCTCTGAAGCACTGGGTACTCCGTCCCCTGCAGGGGGTGCCCAGAGGGGTCCCGTCATCTAAGAGTTGGATGTGACCTTTAGACCCAATTATAAGCTTTAAATGTTATCGCTTTTTATTTTGGTTGTTTTCTTTTGAAACAAATTCTTTATTAATCCAGGATGGTGTCCTTCATAGTTTATTGTAACACAAAATCCTTTGGATGCCCTGTTGAGGGAGATCTCTAAATTCATCTCCAGACCCTTCTGCAAGTGTTCTTTAGCATTCAATATACCTTGTTCCTAACTGTGAGCTACTGTGGACCAGCAAGCATGTGCTTTTCGTTTGTGTTTCTTATATTTAGTGTAGGTTAAGCAGACAAAAGAATATCAATAAATCCCTGGTAATTAGCTGAAACAGCTATAGTTTGACCATTTGTAATGAATCAGGACCTCCATATTATTATATGCACTCAGTTAGTCTTTAAAACACAGCAAACTTACGGCATGGTTTACATTTGCACTGAAAGATGAAGAAACACAACCTCTGAAAGGTTAAGTGATTTGCCTGGATTCCCACTTGGCCTGGAAGTAGGGGAACTGAGATGTAAGTTTCAGTCTTTGTAGCTCCAAAAACCTCTCTCTGAAGAGAACTGCAGAGTGTGAGGGAAGGAAGTGCTTTGAGTCCCAAGGTTCCATATCTGCTGAAGATAATTTGGCTCTACTCTGAGAAGAGCCAGTGGATATTATGGTGGGTGACAGGGTAGGGGAATGGAAAGGAGAGTAATATTTGTTGGGCCTATTGTACATCTGAGAATTATGGAACTTTATCATGGATGTTTTCTAATCCTCTCTGTAATACTCAGCTATTCTTTTTATTTATTTACTTATTTTTGGGACTGGGAATTGAACTCAGGACCTTGCACTTGTCAGGTAGGCACTTGTGCCACTGAGCTATATCCCCAGCCCTACTCAACTATTCTTGTTCCTCTTTTACCATGAAATAATTGGAGTCTCAAAGAGGTAAGGAATTTATCCAAAGCAAGGGTTTTGACAAGTGGCAAATGCAGAAATCAAACCAAATCTTTATAATGACAAAATGCAAAGAAATTAAAGAAATGGAAGAACTGTTTTGCATGGAACATTTCATCCAGAAAAGAGTGACCAGAAAATGTAGTGGAGAGAAATATAGGAAATAGAATTCAAATTCTTGAGAGATTTATCTTTTCAGTTTCTAAGTTCTGGTTCATTTCAGCCCTAAGAACAATGGGTTCTGGGCATTAAGATAAAAACCAATAGCCATTTGAGAACATTTCTGAGATGTTGTAATCAAGGTGACCTTCCTACAGTTTATTTTAAAATAGAGTCAATGAACTTTAATAACTATGTGTGGGTCAGATATGTATTACCCAGTCATGCTTCATGCCGGTCTAGTTGAGATTCTGTGCCCTTTTGAAAATAAAACATAACACGAAACTAAAATGTTCTGAAGCTATGCTTATACTATAAGACAAATTTCCTATTTTGTATCTAAACACACAAATAAGTAATTGCATAGATTTCAAAGAAAAATGGAGAAATGTTAATAGGTTGAATAATGAAAGCAATGAAAATATCTGCTTAGCACTATGTTAAAGGATATTTCTGAAATCTTCAACAGTTTAGATTTCGTGATAATTACATACCTCCATGAAAGTAATCAGAAATAATGAATCAAAGACATTTCTCAGAAATCTAAAAACAGTAACTTTTTTAAAGTAGTCCTTTCTACCACCTCTTGGGGAGATGGTGAATATTCGATTTATTTGGAAACTCTGGGCATTGTTGTATAGTAAGAAGTTTTCTTTTATGTGTGTGTTTGCTTAAATTAACAATGAAAGAATCAGTTGTCTATGTAAGCCTCACATTGGGATTGCATTTTCTCAAATTTTTTTACTACATAATTTATCTTTGTTTTCCATCAACTATTTTTATTTCTTTCATGAATATCATGGCTTGGAGTGAAACCATGAAAAATCCAAGAGTTTTCATTTCTACCCTGATACTAATTTTTTATGGTAAGGTCATTACTATGTCAATATACCAATCTTGATAACATGATCACTTTTTGAGAAACTTTGGCTTTGCTTAGGCCTTTGAGGTGGAACACAGGGTTAAGTCCCCAGAGGCAACTGTCAGGCACAGGTGAAAGGTTCATTTCATAGGATGAACTTTACCAAGAGAACTGTCCTCCCCAAGTTTCTGTGGTGTCTCTTTCAACAGCAAGGACTGATGTTAGCATATGTGCTACAAAAGGAGAAAACGAGGTGTCTCCCAGGAACATGGAGCAATTGACATTAGGGTTGTCTAATAATAAGTAATAATCCCATGCACCATAGAAAAGGGAATATGCTGTGGTGCTGGGTGGGGCTCTGACCTAGTGTCCTTGTGGTGTAAACCCATTTTAGGAGCCATCTGTAGTAGCCTTGGAGGGCCACTGCTGTAAGGAGAAGTTTCCAGGGAGGAAGTTAAACTCAGTCTAATATGTCAGTCTGATCATCACCTTGTGAATGGTACAGAGGCAGAGGGTGAACTGAAAAGGAGATGTTATGAAGCAGTGTAAAGACTCTTTGACTAGCTAAACTGATTCATACCCAGAAGATGTTTGCTTGAACCAGCCCCTCCTCCTTACATAGCTATGTAACTATGGGGAAGTCATTTCACCTCTGCAACATTAAATTTTCTAACTACTGTCCAGTCTCCAACCTTTACCATTCCACATCCCTTTTAGACTTTAGCTTTCTACATTAGTGGGTGGGTTTTGTTAATGCCATATTTTTTGCTAGGCCACCCGCCCCTGCTCTCAGTTTAGCTTGGCACCTAGGCTACCTATGTTTTATCCATCGCCTGGGTTCCAGGTGACCCACATTTACCAACCTCTTAGTCACTGAAGCTGACTGCCCCTTCCACCTGCTTCTGCAGCTAAATCTTCTTTGCTTGATCTTGAAACCAGTATGGGTTTCTGAGGCCCTACAATGCTTTGAACAACTGTCAACTTAATTTTTCAGTCTGTCATCAAAGAGCTGAAAGAATCTAAAAAAGAGAAAATATACACAAATACCATTAGAGGGTAGGAACAGAATCAGTAGGGAAAATGATAGAAAGATACAGTTTGAAAATCCTAATGAGTAATATCTCTAAAGAATGATTGAATTCCCTTATATGGCCGTCAATTTCCTACTATAGTACTATTTAATCAGAGAATTAGTGACTCCTAATCATAATAAGAGAATTTTTGCCCTAGTGGGAAATGGATTAGAGGCCTTTTAGGATCCCTGTCAAGATTAGTATCCTAGGCTTTTAAGAAATTCTCAACAGATGAGTAGATTTTAAGGAACAAATCACAGGACAAAACTGTAATTCAGTCATCAAACTCTAAGTTGACAATTTTAGCAAAGAATTTGACATGCCCAACTAAAGACATTCACTCAACTATTTTTTATTGAGTTGATACTATGTTCCAAGCACAATATTTAAGGACTTCAGAGAAACAAGGTTCAGTCCCAGGCACCAAAAAAGCACAGGCTAATAACAAAGATACATAGATAAACAAACATCATATCATGTGTTCAGTGCTCTAAGGAATGGCAAATCAAATGAGGTGGGAGCATAGAGGAGAGAATAACTTCTTGATTAACTTGAGAATAACATCAGAGAGGAGAAAGATCTAGAAGTCTGAGAGTTCGGTAGGGTAATAAAAAGGGAACTGGTCTTGTGTTTTCCAGGCAGAACTTAACAAAAGGGATTTGGATAAAAAAAACAGCAAAGTACATTCAGGTAAAAAAAGAATAATACTATAAGTGGGGTGGAGGAAAGAAAATCCTAAAACTTAGGCTAAAATTGGGGGAGGCAAGAGACTACTAAAGAACTTTAAGGTTATAAATTATGCAGCTAGCATCAAACAGCCACTAAGAAATCCTATTCCTCTCCCTCTCTACTGCAGCCTTTTTCTGTGTATGAGTGTCTAGCTAGTTTAGAGAAGAGACGGAAGCCTTCTCCTTCCTCTTGAAGGCCCTACCAAGTTACATACTTACCTCACGTTCACACCGGAATGTTTCTCCCTGGCTTCCTGTTTGTCAGCAGTGCAGAACCAGGTTAGGGGAATATTATGCGAGAGAGAAAGTTATAAGGCAGGTATGCATTTCTAAAGAATGGGCTAAGAAACCAGGGAAAGAAATGGGTTATTAGAAAGGAGCCTCAAGTGCAGACACGGCTATACATTCACTCTCTGTGCTCCGAACCAACAGTATGTCTCACAAAGATGTGTTCAGTTAGACAGTGATGCTGTTGTGATTAATAAAAGCAAGTTCATTTGAAAGCTTTACTGATCTCATTGTGGCTTTTTGCCATTGTGTTGTTCTTAACTCAAATGAGGAATATTCTTATTAGAAAGTCTGAGGAAAATTTTAACACTTAAGAGGCTTTTATCTTTGTAAAAATTGCCAGCCAGAGGCAAACAGTGGTCTAACGAGGGGAGATTTAAATTCAAATTCTAACATTACTGCTTAGCATTGCACTTTTGGCCTTACATTGTAATTTGCAGTTAGTGTGGGTTTCTTCACTGTGGGTTTCTTAGGGTCAGAGATGGTCAGATATCTTATTCATCTAGAATCTAGAATTGATACAAGATAATAAAGGTCAATATATGCGTGCATATCTCAGATGTTTTGTATTGTATCTAGTGGCCGTGTGGCCTCAGGCTAATTATGTAAAGCCCCTGAGCTTTAGATTCCTCAGGATAAATTGTGAGGGTATTGAATATATATGCATACTTTTTTCTGAGCCTGGAGGATGACAAAATGTAGATGATCAAAAACACTGTGTATTCCTTTTCTCCTCATCTCCTTAGCATTTGATTAAGAGTGATCCTGATTTTTTAATCAACTAAGTTTAAATTTTCATATTTGCATTTTTGAATCGGCATGAGTGGCGTAATGGTGGAGACCACTGCAAAGCAGCTCTGAGCAGGACTTAACCAACTGGCCTTCCATGTTTACTTGTGAGTCTGTCCAAAGCCTAGGCCCCTTGTCTGGAGATGGATGGTGGACTCATAGTAAGTGAACCCTTGTGAGTCACCGGACCCTACTGAGGACTGCAATGGCAAGTGAAGCCATGAACCCTCAAAGGCAAAGTCACAACTAAGGGTAAGAACCTCAACTAAGAGCTCCAACTTCAACTAGATAAAGACTGTAGCTGTAGGTATCTCACTTCTAGGTGGAGAGTTTCCTAGAGTTAACGAAGCTCTCTTAAATTAACATAATGCCTTACTTGGAGAAGTCGCTGAGTGGTTCCCATCCTTTGGGTGTATTCCCTTCCCTTCTGATAACTAAATAAGTATGGACCCCCAGGAGGCTTCACTGTCCACTCGTTTGGAAGATTGCAGACCTGATCACTCTGCAATAATTAAGGGGTAATATTAACCCAAGAGGATAAACATTAGTGTGAGATGGGAGGGAGAGGCTGAGGGAACCAGGGAGAAATGATAATGGTCAGAGGAAGGTGAGAAAACTACTTTGATAATGTGGGTAAGAGGTGATGAAGCTTGAGGAAAGGTAGTGGAGGTGAAGATAAAAATGGTGAGTTGAAACCCAAAAAATTTAAAACTTGAGGGAAGGGGTACTGTTTCTGAGGGCAGTGTTTGATGGTAGGGAATGTCTTTCAGTTTAATGTCTCAGGTCCCTCTGAGAATTCAGTGATGGAATTTCTTCCTTAAAGCTAGACATAGAGAGAGCACCTGAAGAACAATATAGAAACTGCCCAGCAGGCAGAGCGAGAAACGCTGACTGCTCTTGAGAACAAATGGGAATTGGCCCTGAGAATGTCTGGGAATCCTAGCAGGGCTTTGGCAGATTCCATACGATCTGATGTACGAATACGTGAGTGTCTCGCTGATGGCCAAACACCCCCTTCCACACGCACAACGACAACAACAACGCCCCAAGGAGCCTGCTCCTCCCCAGTGCGTCTCTGGGAAATTTATCCCTTGTTTCTCAAATCATGGAGGCTGCAGAAACTGCCATTGATTTAAGCCATAGGATATATTCGGGGAGAATATTCGGGAGCTATCAAAGGAGTTTATTCTGGATTTGATGTCCTTTCACCCAACCCAGCCCTAGATACTTACGCTCTTATTTTTAGCTTTGTGCCTCCATTCGAAAAATGATTTTGAAAAGCAACATGCAAACTGATCAATCATGCAAACAAGGCAAAACTCCCACAGAGCACACGAGGAACAGAACAAAGATTATTTTCGTCTGTCTAGTTAGGATTTTCACATGCTGCAATATTTCTGACAGGTTCCTTGTAGGTCTCCTGAGAGACCAAAAAGAAAAAAAACCCACGAATCTACATATAAGTTGAATGTGAGAGAAATTGAGCAGAGAAAAATGCAGTGAGGCCCTTTACTTTCCTGAGTTTATATTATAACCGCTCCCTGGCCCTCAAGTTATCAGATGGCAGCTAATGACCCTAATGATAGTACCTTTGCTGATAACTTTGGACACATGAGAACAACTAACTTCCTTTCTTTCTCGAGAGAAGAGTAAAAGAATTTCTTTATCATTAATAGGATTTTTTTTTTATTTTAAAGAAAATAGTACAAACAAAGAACAAGAGTAAAATACAAACAAAACAATGCAAGGACATTAAAAATGGTAGGTTTTGAACCAAATGATAGGGATTAACAGCGGTTGTTATATTTCATAGTGTTATCATCGGTGCAGTTGCTCAGATTACCAGATGTTAGAATAGAAGATTGATTGAATCATTAAAAGGAATAAAAAAATAATAGTTTAAAAGAACATTAGAGACAATACATAGTTTCACTAGACAGGATTGTAGGAATTCACCAATGGTTGTTATATTACAAATTGTTGTCTTCATATAAGTTGCTCAGATGACCAGATATAAGCCTGCAAAATTGGTCAAAATATAAAAAATATCTTTTAATCATTAACTGTTCCCCTCAACAAATCACCAGATACCAGCAATACAATACAGTTATACCACTGATATATATATATACATATATTTATACCACTGATATATATAAAGCCTTAGTACTTTCTTTTTCTTCTTTGCCTCATCTCAGTTGTTCCTTCCTTTGAGCAATTTCTCTCTCTTATTATCTATTGTAACATTTTGATGTTTAGACATGTGGGTCCGATTTCTTTCACTTAGGAGTATGGTCTCTAGTTGCATCCATTTACCTATAAAAGTCTCGAGTTTACCTTTTTTATAGCTGACTAATATTCATTGTATAGAAATTGTTTTAATTCATTTCAAAAAACTTTTTATTTTAAATGTAAAAAGAACAAAAACACTAACAAACATACACACATCGGCACAAGAACATTACAAAAACCGAACTACAGGTGGCAGGGGATCAACAACAGTTGTTGTATTACACGTTGGTAGCTTCAAAGTGTATACTCAGGACAATACAAACAGACATACACTGATTGTTTCCCACATCAGTATGACATGAGACAACAGTGCAACCACGTCAGCCATCCCGCACATCCATACACACCTACTCAGCTATACCCCTCTTCCTCCTCTCCTTCCCTTCATCCCGACTGCTCTCCACCCTTGAGCAGTCTCCCTTCATCCCTCCCGATCTATATTCTCACCCCCATGCACATCTGGTTTACCACACTTATGAGTATGGTCTCTAAATGTGACCATTTGCCTATAAAAGCCCCTAGATTGTCTTTCTTTACAGCTGAATAATATTCCATTGTGTAAAACTGCCACAGTTTTTTAATGCAGTCCTCTGTGGGTGGACATTTGGGTTGTTTCCACGATTTAGCTATTACAAATTGTGCTGCTATAAACATGGGCGCACATATATCACTTTAATTCATTTTTAAAGTGCTTCAACAGCCAGTATGCTTAACACTGGCTTTATCTCTTTTCCACACCCTCAAACTCAAAGGTTTATTATATCTTAGATTCTCATTGGATGGGGTTCAAAACTTGCCTTTTGTTACAGCCGCATTCTGCAGTGTGTCTGTGTGTGAGAGCACGTGAGGCTCCTGAGGAATTTGCATGGTCATGGAGAGTCTTTCAGTACAAAAAGCACCTGGAATTCTGCTTCATTTTCATTGTCATGGTCCATTTTACCACTGGGACTAGATAAGACTGGTATTTAAGTCTCAATGTCAGCCTGCTTGGCCAATGATTTAACACCCACCTCAAGTCACCTCATCCCCGGGAGAGGCAAACTTTGCTTCTTCTTTTTTTTTTTTTTTTTGACTTCCCTTTTATATATAAACTTTATTTCTGAAAAACCCAATAGTCATTGAAGGAAATTTTTTACTACAAAAGAATCCTATTTCACGAATGAAAGAGAAATAGACTGGGATGTCCCTGTTTGCAAACCCCAAGTCAAGAAATGGATCCTAGCAATGATTATCAATGGCTGTTAACATCACCAAATGAGAACAGACCTTATATGTCTTCTGATGACAGTACATTGTGGGAGACCGCTGAGAGACCTGCGTCTACATCCATCTTATACCGCTGAAAGACCTGCGGTTGGCATCCATTTTGTAAATTACCAGCCATCTTGAGAATTTAGTTCCAGTTTCCATATATGGTCAGTTTCCTGTAGTTTCCATGTATGGTTAGTTTCCAGTGACTTCTTTTTTTTTTATTTTTTATTTTTTTTTATTTTTAGAAAAATAAAAGCACAAAACCATATTAACACACAGACACAAATTAGCATAAAAATAGTACAATCAAAACTGATCTACAGCCAAGGTGACATGGGCTCAACAGTGGTTGTTGCTTTACCTATTGATATCTTCGAAGTATATATATATATGAACCCAGATACAGACATGCAAAATTGGTCAGACAATCCTCTCAACAACAGAAAAACACAAAAAACAAAAAACCAAAGCAAAAAAACAAACAAACAAAAAAAACACCAATAGTTGCTGCTTTGCATATTGATATCTTCGAACTTTGCTTCTTGAACTCCCTTGAATGAACTGATTTGTCAGAATCTCTCCAACTTGCTTGGTTTTAGACTCACTTGTTTTTTGGATTTAATGTCCATGTCCCTTGCTCACCACATTAGATTCCTGGGACAAGTCTAGTGCAATCACCCAGGTCTCACTTTTGGAAGCTGTGCTTGGGTAATAAGTAGCTATCTGGGTTATTCCCCAGCCTCTTTTTGGCCTGGTCTGTGTCTGCTCCCACTTTCCACCGGCTACCATCACCAGAGGTCTTTCCCAAACCAATTATGATCGCCACCATGGACCAGAATCCTCTAACATGTCCATATTGCTGTAATTACATATGCAAAATCTGTTTCTGTATCTGTATCCTCCTTTATTAATGAACTCTGAACAGAGAATTTTATTGATTTTGCTTCTTCCAGGAAAAAAATAGGAGCTTAATAATTAATTGTTAAATTGAGTTGAAGTTAGAAGCTCAGCAAAAAGTTTGTAACGTACACAGTAAATGAAACCTAAGCTCTTAAGGGCCCACACCCAGGTTAGAGATACAGGGCTTGTTTACTATTGCTGGCTGGAGCACATAGTCAGAGCTTATTAGGTCTTCTATGAAGAGAATGCCTCCAGATGCAGTTAGATAGTTCTCTGTGTATTGTAGGGCACAGAGAAGCCTTCCAAAGAGGTATTCAAACTCATCTGTCTAACGCTAAAATCTGTTAATGTACTCAAAGGTTCAAGATGCTTAAATTTTAAGATACATTTCAGAAAACCACATTAAATAGGCAATGAGCATCTTTCTGCCCATCAGGAAAGCAAACCTAAGGTAGATGTGGCTATGAGTGGATATATTTCATACCATTATTTATCGCTTACAAATTATTCTAGTAATTATCCAAATGCAGTGCTTATAGTAATTATCAAAATGCATTTTATCTGTTTACCATTCTTCACTATTAGGGGACAGGGACAATGTTCAATGTAGATAAATCAATACATTACAAGTATATAGTAAGTTTTGTTTGAAAGAATAATGTTCACACACTGATAACTTTAATATCTGAAAAAACAAGAACATAACTTTCATTTTATAAAAATACAGAATATTAAAATTAAATGCTTTAGTTTCTCATTTTAAGAGTGGAGACCTATTAGTTACATGAATAAGGGGAGTAAAAGTAAATATGATAGCTTTACAATTAACCTAGTTGCCATAAACTAATAGAAAACTCAGCTCTAAATTTCTAAGAGACCAAAGGATAAAGACAGTATAAGAGTTTATATAGTTTTTGTCAAAAAGAAAGAGACATGCTAACTCTCCAGGAATAAGTTTGTATGTGGCAGAAATTTTTCTTTTGGGGGAGTACAACTTTTACTTTTTATTATTTTCTTTTTCATCATTAGGATATACATGTGGTCTATAGTGACTTCAATCACCTTGGGATTTGATGCATATACGTGTTGCATCTTGATCATTTTTACTCCTCATTCACCCCTCTTTGCCTCCCCTCTCCCACTTTTCTCAGATCTTTTCCCCATCACTATAGTATCTACCTAACATGGATCTTTTATTTTATTCTTCAAATTGATTATATTTTGAATTGCTCACCTTAGAGATGTGACAATTAACATTTTGTAGCTGACTTATTTAGCATTATGGACTCAAGATCTATCCATTTTCCTACAAATGACTCAAATTTATCCTTTATAGCTGAATAGTACTCCATTGTGTAACATACTACATTTTCCTCATTCATCTGTGGATATGCATGAAGGCTGTTTCTATGATTTAGCTATTTGTGGCTTGTGCTGGTTTAAATGTAGGTATGCATGTATTACCGTAGGATGTGACTTTACCTTTGCGGAGGAGATACTCAATAGAGGTATAGTTGGATCTAAAGGAATTTCTATTTTTAGTTTTTTAAAGGACCTTCTTACTAATTTCCAAAGTCATTGTACTAGTTTATATTCCCAGCAACAATGTAGAAGTGTTCCCTTTTTCCCACCACCTTGCCAACATGTGTTTTTTATTATTGTGTGTTTGTTTGGTAAGTCAGTGTTAATGGCCATTTTTCTTGGATTAAGATGGAAATTCATTGTTGTTTTGATTTGCATTTATGTAATGGCCAAAGATGCTAAACATTTTACATGTATGCTTTTAATGGTCATTTGTATTTCTGCTTCTGAGAGGTGTCTGTTCATTTCAATTGTTCATTTTTTGATTAGGTCTTTTAAGTTAGGGGTCTAATTTTTTAAGTTCTTTATATATTTTACTTATTACCCTCCTGTCTCATGAAGAGAACCTCCTAAAAATTTCCCGCCATTGTATGAGTAGTCTCTTTAGTTTGTTGGTTGTTTACTGTGCAGAAGAGTTTTAATTTGATATTAATTTCATTTGTTGATTCTTTGTTTTATTTTTCGTGCAATTAGGGTTCTGTTTGGGAAACCAGTGCCCCTCTTATATCTTCAAGAGTTTTACCGAGATTTTCTTCCAGAAGATTCGGTGCTTCTCTTTTTATGTATGTCTTTGGCTCAATTAGATTTGATTTTAGTATATAGTGAGTGTTATGGTTCAATATTCACTGTTCTGCACATAATAATCAATTTTCCCAGTGCTACTTGTTAAAGCAATTATGTTTTGTCTAACATATATTCTTGGCCTCTTTGTCAAAATTAGGTGGCTGAAGTTGCTTGGGGTTGTTTCTGCATCTTCTATTCTATTCCATTGGTTGATACACTGTATCTGTTTTTGTGCCTGCTATGCTATGCTGTTTTTACTACTGTGACACTGTAGCATAACATAATGTCTGGGGCTGCTTCCTGCTTTTCTTTTGTTGCCCAGGACTTATTTATTCTCTTTGGGTCTCTTCTGATTCCATGTCAATTTTAGATGTATTTTTTCTAGTTCTGTGAAAAATACTGAAGGGATTTTTTTGATAGGGATTGCTTTAAATCTGTTAATAATTTTGATAATATGAACATTTTCACGATTTCAGCTTATCTAAAAAGCGGGGATATTTTTTCATTTCCTAATGTTCTCTTCAAACTCTTTTATCAGAGCAATATAATTTTCATTATAGAGGACTTTGATTAATTTAATTCCAAAATATTTAATTTTATTTCTTGAAGTTAGTATAAATGGATTGTTTTCCTGATTTCTTTCCCAGTGGATTCATTGTCGGCGGATAGGAATGCTAGTGATTTCTGCGTGCTTATTTTCTGTCTTTCACTTTGCTCAATTGTTTTATTAATCTAGTCTTCTGGTGGACTCTTTTTGATTCACTGTGTGAAAGGGTCATGTCATTTGCAAATAGGGATATTTTAACTTCTTCCTTCCCTATTCAAATTCATTCTATTTCTTTCTCTTCCTAATTTCTTTGGCTAAAGTTTTAAGAACTATATTGAATAGGAGTAGTAAGAGTGGACCCTCTTATCTTGTTCCTAATTTTAGTATGAATGCTTTCCGTTTTTTCCCATTTAGTATGATAATAGCAAAAGGTTTGTCATTAATGACTTATCATTTCAAGGTAAGGTCCTTCTGTACCAATCTTCATCAAACTTTTTTTATCATAAATGGATACTCACTTTTGTCAATGGCTGTTCTGCATATATTGAGATGATTATTTGATTTTTATTCTTGTTTCTGTTCATATGTTGTACTTTTGATTTACATATGTTGAAACATCCCTGCATCCTTTGCATGAAACCAACTTGACTGTTATCTCTAAGAAAATTTGTTTTATATAGGTTTTTATGCAAGGTCAGATTAAGTAACATAATTGTTACCTCAGAGGCTAGCTTTTGACAGAAGCAAGGACATCTTCACCACTGGTCACCTGTGATCTGTGAGAATACAGAAGACCATCTCTGAATTAATAAATGTCTATTATGAAAACATTTTCCTTGTCTTGATTTAGCTTGAAATAATATAATTAATGGTTTTCTTAACAATTTCTTGAATAAGGGTTAGCAGCTTATTTAGAATTTTACTTTCACTGGGAAATAAAAGTCAACATTTTTATGTTACCAATATAATTTCTGGAAGATGGACCATTGGAACTATAAGAATGGGTAATATCAATGTTTACTTTTAATCATAAAATATCTGAGCTAGTTCTATGATTTTTCCAAGGGCCACTTATTGATGAACCCTATCTGTTGATTTGTCCTAGCTTTGTTTAATGGTTACTGATGAGATGAATCTGAAGAAAGATGACTTTATGTAATCTGGACAGCAGAGTACTAATTGTTAGCCTCTTTTTTGCATGGTTCTTTTGCAGAGTACTAATTGTCAGCCTCTTTTTTGCATGGTTCTTTTGCATGGTCTATTCTAGATTAATATATTAGATGATAACGATTAATATATTAGATGACAAAATTTTTTCTTCTGATTGCTAATGCTGAGTTGTATGTGAATGGAAGAAAAACCATGAAATGCAGAAAGATAAATCCATGTTCATATGTGGACTATATCATTTGTATATTTAAGAGTCATCAATGAGACTCACTGAATCTTAGTTTTACCACCTGTAAAACAGGAAGTGAAGCAACTAATTCACAAGTTTGCTGTGATAATTAAATAGTATAATACATATAAAGGTCTTGGTCCATTGCCTACCATAAAAGTCAGGTAGCAAATGATAGCTTTAATGGGATAATAATAATTATCTATAAAACTGGTAGTTCAAGCCTATTTCAAGTAGTTGTGAGTTTTGAAGAGTATAAAATGTTTTATAAATATAAAGTATACTTAAATTGTGGTATCTTAGTTTACAGGGCAGTTCTCACATATATTTATAAAAGTTTAATTGTATAACTGTTAACTACGTACTTGTTTTTCCCCCTTAATGCCCAGCTTCTTCTGTGGGTGACAGTAATAATCAGGAAATGTTCAATAAACGATGACAACAGTCATTTGTTTACTTTGAAGTGACAACAGTGACAACTACTCCATTGTTACTATTATTCATTGATTTTTTTCTACTTACCTAGGATTGTGGTAGGCATTTTCACATATATTTAATTCTTATACAAAGCTGGTTTTATTACTATCCCTGTTTCACAGATAAAATTCTTAAGTGCAGTTTTGATCCTGCTGACAAATCCAGTGACTTAATTTTCTTCACATATTTCTTTTTTCTAATGGCTTTTGCCACAAGAAAATTTTAGTTTGTTCTTTCTCTTAGTTGCCAAAAATTCTGAAATTATGAATTTCTTGTGGATGAGTGTGAACTGTCATACTAACTTCACTTCATATTTCTGTAATCAAAATATTTTCTCAGCACGTATGTGAAAAATAAGAGAGTCATTTCAAAGAGAGTATGACCATCATATGAGAGCAATGGGAAAAGATACTAATGAAAGCGATAGGCATTCTAACAGCAATTATGTAAGTTCAGTGGAATGTCATCGGTTTTTGTCCCTGAGAGTTGTCTTTCCCACTTGTTAGGGGGTGCACTTGGACCTTAAGCAGAACAACCATTGGGCAGGGTACTTTGAAATAATAGGTAGAAAATTCATTTTCTAAGAGGAAAGAGCAACACGAGGAAGGAAAAGAATATTATGTTGCTACTTTCAGGTTCCCATTAACCATTCCTCCATTGATGGACATTTGAGTCGTTTCCAGTATTTAGCTGTGATATTCTTCACATGATGGTCATTTTGGTTGTTTCCAAGGTTTAGCTATGACAAATTGCGCTGCTATAAACATGCGTGCACATAATTTCACTGTAGTATGATGGTTTTAGTTCTTCTGGAAAAGTACTCAGGAGGGGTATAGCTGGGCCAAATGGGACCTCTAATCCTAGTTTACTGAGGAATCTCCAGACTAATTTCCACAGCAGTTGCACCAGTCTACCCTCCCACCAGGAGTGGAGAAGAGTTGTTCCTTTTCTTCACAGCCCCTCCAGAATTTCTTATGGGTTGATTTCTTAGTGACAGCCATTCTTTCTGGGGTGAGATGGAATTTCAGTGTTATTTTAATTCGCACTTCTTGAATGACTAATAATGTTGAACATTTTTTCATAATTTATTTGCCATTTGTATTTCTGAGAAATGGATAAAAAAGATGTGGTATTTTTATATAATGAAGTACTACTTAGCTATAACGAAAGGTAAACTAGAGGCTTTTATAGGCAAATGGATGCAACTAGAGACCATACTCATAAGTGAGATAAACCAGACTCACACGTGTAAACACCATATTTCCTCCCTACTGAAAGAACCTCAAAGAGTAAATAAAATCAGAAGGGTACAACAGATATTGTGAAAGAGAAAAGAAACTTCTCAAACAGGAAGGAGCAACTGGGATGAAGAAGGGGAGAGGAAAGACAAAGAAAAGCAAAACTATGTATATGTATACACAGCATGGCTAGGATAATTGTGCCACTAATATCTGTTGGCTTATTGAAAGTAACTGTTAATGTGTAACTGTTAATGTAATTGTTTGATCAATCTTACATGCCTATATTTGATAATCTGTGTAATCATTTTAAAGATAACATTTATGTAATGTAACAACCATTGTTAATATCCTATCACCTTGTTTTGAAATCCTGTATCATTTTTATTGTTTTCTATGCTGTTTTGTTTATGTTTTTGTTTTTGTTATTTTGGACTTTTTTCCTCTTTAAAATGAAAAACAAATATTTATATGTATATAGAAGGATAGCTTGGGAAAAAAAAGATTTAGCCATGAGAAATTGCACTGCTATCCACATGGGTGCATGTATATCACTATGGTATGACGTTTTCCATTTTTCTGGAAAAATACCCAGAAGGGGAATAGCTGGGTTAAGTGGGACCTCTAATGCTAATTTTGTGCGGAATCTCCGCACTGATTTCCACAGTGGTTTCACCAATCTACACTCCCACCAGCAGTGTCCCATTAAAAACAAAGAAGTGTAAAATAATACTTCCAGGGTGAAAAAGCAATACACTTTCAAATGGCTGTAGCAGGAGAGTACTGGAGCAAAGAGAAGAGTAGAATTATAAACACGTAGTATTTGCAGCAGGGCGAGTAAGGTCTGCTATTTAGAGCTTTTTTTTTTTTAAAGCTAACTTGCATTTGGTATTTGTGGAAATTCATCAAAAGATATTTCGTGGGAGATGGGGAGGTATTTACGCTCAAAAATCAGAGTTAACACTACAACATTTTGCCCAGGATGGAGAAGAGGGGGTGTTAAAATGAGTAAAGCATCTCTGAGGTAGTTAGCGGTGAAGGATTTTCTGAGATTTCCATATCTAACAAGGACTCTTGAGAATACCAAGTTTTATGAAGTTATACAGTGATATTTTAGAAAATTTGTCAAAAATGTATGTGCAAAAATCTTCATAGTGTGTGTGCTGCTGTTTGTGAAGCAAGATACACAAAATTCACATAAAATTAATGAGCCAAATGACTGATGCTCCTTTAAATAGAGTTTCATAATCACAGACGTTAGAGTCAGTCTTGTAATGAAATCCTGGTGCATGTCAAAAGCTTCATGAACTCAGATGGAGACTTTATTTCGTTTACATGTCATGGAAGAATAACGATATACCTAATTCGTAAGTTCTTATAAAATTAAATGAGATCATATGTACAGTGATGCTAAGCGTATCTGTGTGTGATAAATGCTCAGTGAAGTGTAGCTCACCTTAGTCAGTTAGCACAGTCTGGATAGTGTCTTGGAAAGAGAGCTATCCAGAAACTTGTGGATGGGTACCACAAAATCCCTGGACCAAGTCACTTGGCCTTTCCCTCTAGGTCACACATGGAGGCCACTTTTTGCTTAGCAATTATTCCTACAGCTTAGATCCCAAGGATATATACGGCAGAGGATACTGGACGTGGCAGCTCTCACCCAGCTTATCCCCTTTCCTGGGTGATCGTACCAGGCTTCTCATTCCCCACTTTCCGTCTGTTCCCTTTGCTTGTATTCTCCATCTACCGCTATCTGAGACACCCGAAACACAAGCCAACTTATGTTGACCCCTTTCTAAAATCTCAGGTAGGTTTTTCATTCAGCTGTAAGATTAAATTTTCTATTCATGGACATTGCAGTCAAGTTCTTCATAAACTGTTTTCAGGGGAGCACTTTTATTTCCTCTCTATGAACTTTTTCCTTCACAGTCTTCTTTGGCCATCTGCTCTTCTCTAGTCATGTCCGAAACCACTGGTAGTCTTACCCCTCTGAATTATCTCATTACCTGCCTGTCTTGGTTACTTTTCTCTCATTGCTGAGACAAAATACCCAACACCCAAAATGAAGGAAGGAGAGGTTTATTCAGCTTACAGTTTGTGGAGGTTTCAGTCCATACTTGGCTGCTTCTGAGGCAGAGTGGTACATGGCAGAGGGCAAACATTCATAGCAGCAGAGCACAGCAAAAACAACCAGCAAAAGGGAGGAATGGCTGCAAGCAGCCTCTTTCCTTCCCTTACATTGTAAACAGGATACCCCTGCCCAGGGGGCGTGTAGCTCTCACACAATCTCTATGCCTTCCTCTTCCACTGGCTCAGGATGTGTACAAAGTAAGCACCCTAGCTTCCTGCTGAGTCACTCAGCCAAACCTCTAGACTCCCCAAGTTGACACAATGTATCAACCATAACACCACCTAAACTAGATGAGGCTTTGTTCCTCCCTTCACATAATGTCTTTATTAATATTCCTAGTATTAAATATCGTTGCAGATACTCTTTGAAAAAGAATATCAAAATAGAGGGAGGATAAAGACCGTTCCAGGTGCTTCCCCTGAGTCATGAGTCCTTTGCTATAAATTTGAGGTACAGGGGTCCGTCAGAGACTGATGAAATTTATGAATAAAAATTATTCCTTTGAACCAGAATAAACTTCAGGAAGAAAACTGAAGTTGTGCAAGCTGAAAATTATTTCACCTGTGTTCCTTTTCTTTTTTGTTTAAAAATGTGGTGTAAATTTTATTTCAGACTCATTTCTGTGAGCATGTCTGACTTTGAGATGACTTTCATTTCATTTTTCTCATTTTACTTTCAGAAAATAAAAATATTATAGATATTTAAGTTTTATAAGTTGATATTTTGGATACTTACAGGTATTCAAAAGGTTACTATAGTGAACAAAAAATTCATTTCTAAAATCAGAAACAAGTATTTGTCCTCTTTAAAATATTGAACTGATGGAACTTTTTAAATTACTACAGCCTGAATACTAGTTAGTGCTGGATTAAATGATTCAGAGGTCTCAGGTGACTTTCTAGCATCCGCATGACCGACCTCAGTCCTTTCCTTTTGCAAACACCCTGGCATTCCTCCTACTAGGGCTGTCTGCTTAGTTGTTTTACCCAGCACTGACTCACTTCCTGGTAATGAAGAAAATCTTCATCTGTTTTTTTTGGAAAAGATCTTCAGATTCGGGAGGAATGTGTGAGTGTAAATGTGTGTCTGTGTGTTTGCGCATGTGTGTGCCTGCATGCATATGTGGTCCAACAAGAGCTAAGTTCTGACATATCACGAATAAAAGTTTCTCTCCTTGGAAGCCAAATCAGGCATGCCTTGTTTGAGATTTTGCTGGAACAATGACTTGAATTAATTTTATTTTTATAGCTTAAAATGAATCTGCATATTACTCATAAAGCCAGAAGTCCTGGGGGACAAATGCTGTGATAAGATGAAAGAGAACGATCCCAATGCCAAATTACTGATCCCTCATGTTAAGCAATAACCAAGAATGCATCTTTTCTGAGATAGGCATAATATGACAGGGGAAGAGGTCAGTTAGGATAAGCTCCTTTTCCTAAAAAAATCTGTCTTAAATTCCTCTTCTCTCTTGCTTTTTGTTTCCTAATACCTGAGAAGTATATGCAAGCTAGAGAAGCTGGGCTGGAGGTGGGAATCGGTGCTAAAACACAGCTCATAGAATAGAACCTGAGGTGTCATGCAAGCGGACCGAGGAGGCGACCTCACCTGCAAAGAGAACAAAAATATTCGGTGTGGTTAAGAAGAAATAAATTAATGAAACCTTATAGCCCAGAGGTAAAATATGGACCTTCTTGTCAGAGTTGGTATGTTTTCAGTCTGGCTCTGCCCTTTTCAACTTATGTGATTTATAGCAAGACACAAAAATCTTTCTTTGGCTCAGTTTCCTCACCTGCAGAATAAAACTGATGGAAAATTTTGTAAGTACACACTTGTCATAAGATATATATATATATATATATATATATATATATATATATATATATATCTTAATCCCTCTAAAGAAGCCACATCATGAATTTGATGATCTAAATCTTATAGCTGCTATTATAGTTTCAATGAATTATAATAATAGTAAAATGGGAAGTAAGAATTATAGAGGTAAATGATGGAGAGGGAAAGAAGACATCAAGAGATGCATGGTTAAATCAGTGGCTAATCCCATGAGCAGAAAAAGTCAGAGACACAGTGGGTGGTGTGTACAGGTATGTATAAGGAGGGTTCTTTTGTTTGCTTTCTGTCCCTAATTTGGCACAAAATAATGACTTGATGGAGCACCATGCCAGCTTTCGATTTTTTACTTGCCACTCTTCTTGCATACTCTGTTTTGCCAGTCAATCAATTCCACTAAATCAGTCAGTCATAAGGATGGTGTGAGTGAATTTGGCTTCTGTTATTGACAGATCTCACTCTGACTTCATCCAGCTAGAATGCCCCAGCGACAGAGTTAACAGAGCATCCTGAGCCTGCTTGTACTTTACTCCCAACTGGAGAGTCCTAAGATCTTCTTTAGTCTCTTTTTCAATTTTCCTTTCTTTTTCTTTCTTTCTTTCTTTCTTTCTTTCTTTCTTTCTTTCTTTCTTTCTTTCTTTCTTTCTTCTTCTTCTTCTCTCTCTCTCTTTCTTCTTCTTCTTCTTCTTCTTCTTCTTCTTCTCTTCTTCTTCTTCTTCTTCTTCTTCTTCTTCTTCTTCTTCTTCTTCTTCTTCTCTCTCTCTCTCTCTCTC
>PVLD010024698.1:0-24976 GCA_004027595.1 Dinomys branickii
CTGCCCAACAGCAGGGACATCTGCCTTCGTCATTCACTCACATTCTATGGCTCTGGGTCCCAGTGGAGACACCTAGTAGGAGACCCTGACACTCTCTCGCACTCTCTATACTCAGTGGTGGGCCTTTCATCCTCCATTCCTCCCACGGTCCCTGCCGTGCCTCCTACAAAATCTCAAACCTCTCTGTCTCTCCCGATCTGAAGTCCGGGGCCTGGTATTTTTCTGTAAAATGGCGTGGCCCCAGTGCAAGCCTGGCAATGGCTTGTAGCAGGCAGAGAATGCCACTTTTGATTTCTCTATCCTGTAAGATCTGGATAATTATTATTACATGAACTAAATCACACATACGTGTGTAAGTATTGCATTCTCACTGGTGTGAGAAACTAAAGGTGGAAATAAGAGCCAAATCGTACGATTATTTCAATTAAGAGTATGGTCTCAAGGTCCATCAATTTACATGGAAATGTCTTGTTTATCCTTCTTTATGGCCATGTAGTACTTCATTATATAAAAAAATCCACTTCTTTTTTATCCATTAATTAATTGGTTCATGGGCATCTGGGTTGTTTCTAATATTTAGCTCTTACAAACTATTCCACTATAAACACAGGTGTGCTTTACGTCATTGTGGTATGATGCTTTTAATTCTTTTGGAAAGATACCAAGAAGGGGAATAGCCAGATCAAATGAGACTTTTAGTCCTAGATTTTGATGAATCTCCACGCTGATTTTCACAATGTGTGCACCAGTCTACACTCCAACCAAGAGTGGAGAAGTGTTCCCTTTGCTCCACAGCCCTGCCAGCATTTGCCACTGGCTGATTTTTTGAGAATAGTCATTCTTTCTGGAGTGAGATGGAATCTCAACATTTTTTAAATTTGCATTTCTCAAATGACCAGTGGTGTTAAACCTTTTTTTGCATAGATTTATTTGACATTTGTACTTCTTCATTGAAAAGAAAGGTTTATTCCTATATTGTTTGATCAATTTTTTATGCCTATATCTTGTAATATGAGCAACTATTTTGAATACTGTGCAATGTACTAACCATTGTTACTCTCTTATTTATTTTTCTTTTCTTAAAATCAAAATCAAAACAAAACAAAACAAAAGCCTCTCTAATTAAACACAGACCTATAACTCTTTCCCTCCCAGAAGTAGTGTGGCTGCTGATCCAGGTAGCAGTAATGCTACTGACAAAGACATGAAAAGGGCAATTTCCCTGTAACACAGGCAAATGCTTTGGCAGATCACAGTGATAAACAACAGCACTAAGAGAGGCCTGAGCTTTAATACCTCTGAGTCCAAGCCTAAGAACAAGCCTCTCTGATTCAGAGACTGAAAAAGAATGAGCAAGGCAGCAAGGGTATAAAGCAGAAAAGTATGGCTGGTTAGTTAAAGTGGCAAGTTTTGATACCAAGTTTTGTTACCTCAGACTGATGAATAAAAAATTGTTAAAGGAATCTAAGCCCCTATGAGGAGAAGTGCTGGCCACCCTTCCATGAACTGTTTCTCCTTGGTGATTCCCTTCTGCCATGACATCCCACCTTGGAGCCAGCCACTATGAACAGAAACCTCTACAAACCATGAGCTACAGTGAATCTTTCCTCCTTTAACTTTGAGCCTTGGGTATTTTGTCCCAGCAATGAGAAAATTAACTAAGACAGCTGCTAAAATCAAAATCAGACAATTCATTTTTCTCTTAACTCATACACCATTCTCTGATGATGGAACTAATATTTTCCTTGACTGGGGCCACCAATATACAAAAAATATTCAGAGTGATTTACGTTGGGTGTGTGGACAGTTGCTCACTTCTAGTTCATCTGGACTTTTGTGGTGGGCATCTCCTCTACCAGAAGATGATTGATAAAGCTTCAAAATATTACAGAACTACAAAATGCAGTGTCAAGTATAAACCTTGCTGCCAGTTCTAATGTGGCCAATAAATGAGACTCTTCATGAAAGGGATCATGGGAAGAAATTTTCTCTAGACACAATTAATATTGAGACATAGAACTACAGAGCTTCTGATCTACCCCATACTACTAAAACTCCCATTATGAAAGATAATCACTTATTCACGGATCAGTATTTTCAGGTCTGGGAAAATCCTATCAGGTTGACATCTACTATGGGACAACTCAGCTTGCTAGCATACCTTAGTTGGGAATTTTTTTTAAAGATACTTATGAAAAATGGTGCAATGTCACTCAAAATACAGGACGGATTCCTACCCAGGATTGTAATTACACTACTGATTTACAAAATACTGACTTGTTTGGTACGAACTGAAGGGCAAGAGCTGGAATAAGATGCCCAGCCCCAAATGGTACCCAGTGGCTCTGTGGCACAAAATTATGGCCTTGGTTGCCCTCAGGATGGATAAAAAGATGTACATTAGGGTACTCACGGGTTGACGGGCACTGGGTTAAATCTATAAATCAACCAGATAATCTCCCAGTTTTGCAACATCGATGGACCAAATCAGTTTTGCAACATCGGTGGACCAGATCAGTTTTGCACTGATACGATCATCTGGCTGCTACCTTTATTTCCCAAATCGAACTTATAAATGTAAAGGAGCACATTAAATCTCCTACTAGCTGTACACAAACTCCAAATAACACTTAATTTCAAGATTAAAATCATTTTAAAAAGCCATTCTACAAAATCAAATGGATTTAGCCATGCCTGCAGCAGCAAAATTTAGAACCTGTGCCATTATCAAAACAGAATGTTGTATGAACATTACTGATAGCTCCACAAATGGGTCTTCTGCATTGCAACATCTGTATTCACAGACTGGTACAATACCAGACTCTGCCATAAGCACTGATGACTGCTGCCACTCTGGTTTTCTGGAACAGCCTGCTGGAAAATGTTCTCATCTCTCTGGCTATAATACTGTACACTGGAATTCTTTCGCTGCATAATCCATGGTTGTTGTGGGTTACTGTCATGTATACCCCTGCCTCTTGCTCAGACTCTTTAAGAGTGATGATTTTACAAATGGCAAAATCTGATGTTCCTATATGTCCTTTACATTAGTCAGGGGAAGACTTAGGCCAGGCACAAACAGTGCCCCTCTTCAGCATGAAGTTACATAAAGTCAGACCACTGGGCCTTCTGCACTCTCTTAAGCATAAGGCATCAGAGTTGGCAGGATAAGGTAGGATAGATGAAATAAAAGATTGGTGGACAAGTGACAAGGGAATCACAACTAAAAATTATACTTAGTAAGAAGAATGCAATTTCCAGGACTTAACCAAAATGACCCCAAAGAGCCCCATGCCAACATCCCTTGGCTAGATTTACACATCTTTCTTACTAAGACTAGTTTAGTTCTACTAGACCCACCACTAAAAACTCATAAATTGACTCAATTAAGAAAGTAGGATATAGGGGCCTGGCCCAGACATAAATATTGTCCCAGTGTCAACAGAACTTGACCAGATTTAAACTCCTTCCCTACCAGAACCAACACTAGAAGACCACAGACTAGTTCAATTAAGAAAGTGAACAAAAGGTTGAGCAAATCCAGAGAATGTTTAAACCACCTACTTAAAAAAGATGTGTTTAAATGGGCTGGAATCTTTTTGTGGGGATGGGCACTTTTTTCCTCTAGTTTTTCACTCCCTCAAGAAAAGTATAAATATATTCAGTTCCAAACTGTAATGCATCTCATTTTTCTAGGTGCCCACACTCCCTGCTTGAGTGTGCTATACTTGCTGTCTTTGCATAATAAACACTACTCATTCCTCTTTCTGACATGTCCCGAAGATACTCTCTCTGTGATAGGAGTCCCTGAGCCTGGTAAGGTGTGGTAGGTAAGTTTAGGAAACTAGGACTTGGCCTGGTGATAGGGTGGCATAACTTTGCAATAATACAAAAGCTATATTTTTGTTCTAGGTTGATTATATATGCTAACTGTAACTTTTGGGTAAAACCTTTCTAATTATTATTATTAGTAAAAATATTTTTAAATAAAAAATATAATGGACAGAAATAATGTTAGCATCTTTGTTCAAAACAATATGGCTAAAATATTGATCTCTCCTAGTAAAATTTAGAGCAGGATGTTAAAAAAGAGGTTTTATATTTGTAAAAATAATTTCTTGTGCTCTTTACTTTCTGTTAAGATTAAACGTTTGAAAAAGTTAAGTCTTAGGAAATTCATATTTTTAGATATCTGCTAAAATTTTGTTTTACAATTCTGGTTATACAACCTACTATCATGTGAATTTCCTTATTTTTAAAAATGTTATTATGTTGGTATAATGTAGTAATTCATGACTGTTGTCTTAAAATGCTGTAAAAGTAACTAAGTTATTTTGCTAAATCATTACCTTGTTCATTGCATAAGGTCATAACTGGCAGTGGCTGGGTTCCTCTTGGCTAATAAGAGACAGTCTTGCTCAAAATGTATGTTCTTTGTCAGTATAATATACATATTTGTATACCGTATTCAAAATTGTTTGCAGTACAGTAAGTGTACATACATAATCCTAATAGTGTTACTAAACTGAAATTTTTGGTCTTCCTTAGTAAATTGTGTACTTTCTCCCAAATGATAATTCACACTGGTTTATAAGAGGAGGGGACTCTTATTTGCATGACATATCTTTTTGCATGATATACTATGCTTGCTTCACAGATATATTGGCTTTCTTTAATTAATGTGGCCACTGTTTCTTAGTACAAGTCTGCTGCACAGACTGGGTTGTTTTGCTCCTTTTAGCTTGTTTTATATGTTTGTAACATGTGCAAGTATCGCTTGTCAAAGATCTAATATTTGAGGGTGGTGAGTACAAAGTAGACAAGATGAGACTTGAGAATGGACCCTAGATAAGTTCAGTCAAAGAGCCTTACAGTCTTTCCAAATCTCTGTTACTGCTCATATTTGGCAAGACATGTGTCTTGGTTACTTTTCTCTCATTGCTGAGACAAAAATACCAACGCCCAAATTGAAGGAAGGAAAGGTTTATTTAGCTTACAGTTTGTGGAGGTTTCAGTCCTTACTTGGCTGGTTCTGAGGCAGAATGGCACATGGCACAGGGCAAACTGTTCACGGCAGCAGAGCACAGCAAAAACCACAAGCAAAAGGGAGGAATGGTTGCAAGCAGCCTCCTTTTCTCCCCTACATTGTAAGCAACCTACCCCCACCCAGGGGTCGTGAACCTCTCACACAAACTCCATGCCCTCCTCCTCTACAGGCTCAGAATATTTACAAAGTAAGCACCCCAGCTTCCTCCTGAGTCACTCAGCTAATCCTCTAGATTCCCCAAGTTGACACAATGTATCAACCATAACAACGTGTTTCTATGACACTGACTCCAACCATCTGTCACATCTCTGATGTGGGACATGTTCTCCCTGACCATCACAGAGAAAAACTACATTGTCACCATGGGACAAAGTTGCAGATGGTCAATTTGCAAAGCCTTTACAAAATAAGAAAATGCACTTGGAGAGGAGAGAAAATTATTACAAGCATCAAAGAGTCACCTGTGTGTCAACCCTACCAAAATAAGAGCTGCAGAAGTCAGGAAAAGGGGGTCTTAAGCACAGTTATTTTAAATCAGAAACCCTTATTGCAGGTGTCATGGTCATCTATCCCCTGAGCATGGCCTTATTTTGCATTTGCTTCACAATTTTAGTGGTACTTTTTCAGGCTTAAGCATCTGGCTTCCCTTTTCTTATGCCCCAGCTACTTTTGATAAAATCGACACACAAATCCAACATTAGAGCCAGCCAGATGATATGGAACCTTGGGGCCCTCAACACTGATGGCTGAAATAAGCAAAGGAGGAATTGTAACAGGAACTCAAAATGGAACTTTAAAAGTTAGATTTTTTTTCCTTTAGAGACTAGTGGCTTCCTGAAGGCTAGGGCATAAATAGTGTCCCCAGCTCATCTCAGCACAGATAAATAGACTATGCAGGTGCTGACAACAGGAAGTCTTGAAGCCATTTTCTTTCCACAAGGAATGGGACTGTATCACTCAGTGCTCATTAGAGAAACAGATTTAATATAAGATATATAAATATATACAGATTTACAAGGTAGACTTACAATGGTTGCCTGCAGAGACAGGTAAGGAAGAGTGCAACAGGGCTGACTGTGTGGTGACGAGCCAAAGGACCCAGTTAAAGGTCAAAGACCTGGAGCTCAATGTAGTATCCCATCTAGGCTGTATCAAGAGGCCAAGGGGTCTATGCTGCAAGGCAGAAAAATCTGCCCTGGAAGCCAGGAGATGACATCCACATTGATGATGAAGACTGCAGCTTCTCCAAAGAAACAGAAATGAGACTTCTTTCTTTGTAACCCTTTTTATTCCTTTCAGGTTATAAACCTATTTGCTGATGTCACTCACACTTTCTGTCTTCAGTAAATCTCTTTACCCACAACCAAAACTATGCTAATCCAATTAGTTGGATATTTCTTACTCAAGTTGACACAACAGTTAACTATCACAATCCAGCTCTTCTCAACTTGACAACCAGACACATTTTCTTAAACCATAGTTAGTCTTCAGGCACAATTTCAAGTTCATAATTACACCTAACAGGATACAACTGTTCAGGGTACAAACAGAAATACACTAATTCTCTCTCAAGAATAGAAGGCATATTTTCTTTGGGTAATGCTTAATCCTAGTATTTCATACTGTGAAATACTATAACATGGGTTTAACGATACTTAAGAGCCAATATTAAGCCTATCAACATTATACTACACAGAATACATATTGAAAGATAACTCCTGTAATTACAGTACTCTTTTCTGTAACTGATCATGGGGTGTAGCTGATACTTAGAACTGCCTTCATCTACTACCCATTCTGAATTCCCTTGGCCTTCAACAAGCATCCTAGCAGGTCTTGGTTCTTTCCAGGTTGGGTGATCCACATCTCCATTCTTAAAGGTTCTGGGCCATTTATCACCCTTTAGGATTGGGCTGTTGTAGTTTCTCCTTGACACTAATGACAGAGCATGGTAATGCTAGGAGATGCCCTAAGAGATCTGCTGCACTTCACGTATATTCTTCCTTTCCTCCACTATGGAGTCACAGTCCGATTTCCTCTTATTAGTATTGCTCAATCACCCTTGCCAAAGGCTGTTCACTCAGAGGCATGAGGAGATCAAAATGACCAGGGGGAAGTCTTAAGTGTCCAGTTCAATGGACTCGTTGTTGTGCTTCCTGGTACAAGCCTTTACTCCTGTGGAACTAAAGCTTCTAGGCCACCAGGGCATAAGGTCATGGGAAGAAAAAACAAAAATGTTGCTAGTGGATCACTAGGGGTAATGGTGAGTGACACCATTCCCACTTCAACCCTTGGTTTCTGGATCCATGAATCCTGCCTTTAGGAGACAGAGTACCATAGAGTGAATGCTGATCCAAAGCCTAAGAAGCCTTTTGAAGAACCTTGCCCCAGCCCTACAAGCTATTGCCACCTACCTAGTGCTGTCATCTTCAAAAGGCCATTCCAACTTTTATCAATACAGCTGCCGCCAGATAGTGAGGAACATTTAAGACCAGTGAATTCCATGAGCAGGAGCCCATTGCCTCACTCCTTTGGCTGTAAAGTATGTTCCTTGGTCGGAGGCAGTGCTATGTGAAATTCCATCACAGTAGACAATGCACTGTTTAAATTTATGGATGGCAGTTTTGGCAGCTACATTATGTGCAGGGAAGGCAACTCCATACCCAGAATAAGTGTTTATGCCAGTAAGAACAAAGCCCTGCTCTTTCCATGATAGAAGCAGTATAATAAAATCAACAGGCTGATCACTCAGGAAATGGTGCTATATTAGGGACCAAGTGTTGGTCTCTGCTGTTGGCATAGTGGACACTCTGCACTGGCCTTAGTGAGTGGGACTCCATGCTGTTGATTATGAATAACTTCCACCCCTGCCACCACGGCCACTTTGTTCATGAGCCCATTGGGCAATGACAGGAGTGTCTGAAGAAAGAGCCTGACTGCTAGCCACAGAACTGGTTATACTAGGCACTTGATTGCTAAAGTCCTCTTTGGCTGAGATCACTTTTAGGTGAATGTTTACATGGGGTACAAATATCCTCACACCCCTTGGCCATGCGGATATATATGTATAGGGAGGTTCATGTGAGGAGAGAGAAGGCAATATAGCGGGAATAGAAACCGTGGGCATCTGGGCAACTTCATGTAACTGATTTGTGCTCTCCATACCTATTCTGGCTCAGTTACATATATACCCCTTCCATTTATGGACTGTTGATTTGTACATCCAACTTTATGACTTGGTGAATCCAATAATACCAAGGCTCATTATAGGTGAATCAGTCAGTGTTTACTAGAGAAACATATAATACAAGACATACAAATATATAAGAATTTAGAAGATTGGCTTACAATGACCACTCACAGAGTCAGACGTGGAAGAGTGCAGAGAGTCTGTCTGTTCACCGCAGATCTGAAGGGTCCAGTCAAAGGTCTGGAGCTCACTGTACTATCCCATGCAAGTCCATATCAGGAAGTTGATGGGTCTGCAATGGAAGGTGGAAGGGTCTGTGCTGGAAGGCTGAAGAGTCTGTGATGGAATCCAGGAGATGACGTCCAAGATGAAGACAAAGACCAGAGCTCCTCTAAAGAAACAGAAGCACATCTATCCTTCATTTCCCTTTTATGCCATCCAAGAGACAAGTAGCCCTAGGGTAGGTCTTCTGCACCCTAGGGTGTGGAAGTGCTGAGCCAATTTAGTTGAGCTTCTTTTACTCAAATATACACAATCAATCAATCATCACAACAGGTAACTCAGATTACATGGTAACCTGTTGTCTCACAGTCAGATGTTTAGTTTTCACTATGGCCAAGTAGCAGGCCAGAATCTGTTTTTCAAGGGGAGAGTAGTTATCTGCATGTGATAGCAGAATCTTGCAGCAAAATCCTGAAGGCCTCTACTGCAACTATGGGGGTCTGGCAGAGACTCCAAGGAGCATCTCTACCTTGCACTGACTTTCCAGGTACTATTGGATGTGTTGGAACATATGGCTCGGACCTGCTGCAGAGGCTTATCTTCTTCTGGGCCCCTCTCAATACTAGCAGTTTCCTGAGTCACCAGATAAATGGGCCAGAGTAAAATATCTAAGGGAGGAATGTGTTGACTCCAAAATCCAAGTAAGCCTACTAGGTGTTGTGTGATTATTTTTCTTATTTATTTATTTATTTTGGTTATAGGGGTAACCAGATGCAACAACTTATCTTTTACCTTAGAAGGGATATCTCTACAGGGCCCAGGCCACTGGACTCCTAGAAATTTCACTGAGGTACAAGGACTTAAATTGTAGTTTGATTTATTTTTCATGCTCTGGCTCTCAAATGCTTTACTAACAAATCACTTTCTCCAATTAGCATAATATTATCAATGTAATAGACCAGTGTGAAACCTTGTGAGATAAAAAGGTAATCAAGATCCCTGTGAACTATGTTTTGACACAGGGCTGGAATGTTAAGATAACTCTGAGGTAGGACAGTAGAGGTGTACTGTTAGCCCTGCCAGATGAAAGCAAATTGTTCTTAATGGGTCTTATAGACAAGTGTGGGGAAGAAGGCATTTTCCAAATCAGTAGCTGCATACCAAATAGCAGGGGATGTGTTAATCTGATCAAGCAAGAAAACCACAACTGCTATAGCAACTGAATTGGATTTACCACTTGATTCAGCTTACAGTAATCCACCATTATTCTCCATCTTTTTCACAGGGCAAATGTGAGAATTAAATAGAGATGTGATGGGAACCACCACCTGTGTATCTTTCAAATCCTTGATAGTTGCACTAATCTCTACAGTCCCTCCAAGGGTGCAATATTGGTTTTGGTCTACTATTTTACTAGGTAAATGCAATAGTGGCTTCTATTTAGCCTTTCCAACAGTAACAGCCCTCACGTTACAGGGTAAGGAATCAATGCGAGGATTCTGCCAAGTATCAAGTACAGACATTCCCTTGATTCAGAACACACACATGGAAAGATCCCCATTCAACAGGAAAGCTAAAGATCAACGGAAATGTAGAGATAATAATACCTGACAAAAAGAAATATTTCCTATAAAGGTATACAAGACTGCTTGCTACCTGATCTCTGCGGAACAATAAAAGAAAAGCCACAAGCATGTGCTCAGATAAAATAACTAAGCATGTTGGAACCGGAGTGGTACAGGAACATGGACAGAGGAATGCCTGTAATGCAAAGGTTACCATAGCTCGGGATAGGTAAGGTTGAGTACAGCCTGCTCTCCCAGCACATCTGTGCCCAAGAAGTGTAAAATGTTTGCAATAGGAAAAACAGGTGAAAGAAAGATAAATCAACGGATCTAGCCCTTGATTTACCTCAGCACTCAGTTTGCCCTACGACATAGTCCTTGTCCTTGGTGCAGCAGGATCCCAGCTTCCCAGCTAAGCCTTGGGTCTTGGCTTTTGTGAGCAAATAGAAGGCTCCAGAACACAGTGAAACTTTGGGAACTTTTGAATTAAGTAGGCAGCTAGAGATGCAAAAGTCATGAGAAGCAGTGTTCTAACCTGTTGATAACCATACACAATGAGACATTTTATCATAAGGACACATAGAAAAGCCATCTAGAAAGAAGGGATTTGAATTCAACAATGTATTGAACCAATTTCCAGTATGATTAGATATTTGAAAATCTATGAATATGATTTATAAAGTATGACAGAAGACATGCAGGAAGAAAAGTAACTAGAGTTCTAGAACATAGCCAGTTACTCAAGGTTATCCAAAACTGTCCTGCATATCTCCCCTCACTGAGCTTGTGTGCAGACATTCCAGAAACTCACGACTCATCTTGTTCACTTCTCACACACACTAGTTTACTACTCAACCAGAAAGCCTTGGGGCTGGGGATATAGCTCAGTGGAATAAGTGCTTGCCTGGCAAGCACAAGGTCCTGATTCGATCCCTAGTACTGCAAAAAAAGAAAAAAAGAAAGCCTTCACAGAGCCAGACTGGCTGGCACCCTAACTTCCTCAAGACTGATGACTAGACTAAAATAAAGTGGAATTTGTAACAGGGACCTACAGGCTAGATTTACAGATGCCCCGTGGGTAAATAAAAGTAGGATGATGCTTGTCATCTCTGCTTTCAATTTTTTTATCTCCTTTATTACCTTAAAACTGTGAGTCAGATCCCTGCTCAACTCTACATGTAGGCATGTTAATTAGTTAAGGAGTGTCTGAATTACAAAGCTTATTAGCCCTAAATTTACCTGGCCTACATCATCTTCCTCCAAGACTAAGGATACCAAGATAAGAGTAACTAAAGTCATTTTCAGAATTTGCAAGGATATCCACTTGCCAGCTTCTAAAAAGTCCAGTTTCAGACTCCCTGGGGCAATGCCCCAAAATCTCCAGTCACTGTCCTAAGCCTATAATCACCACAGATTCCAGAGAAAGAGAGCTCTTGCAGATCACACCATGTGAAGTTCACCTCCCCAAGTGAAGGCAATTACCCCATGATGGAAGGCAAGGATGCCCCCTACACCTCCATGCAAGAACAATCATCTTATCACAACCAAACTGCCCCTCAAGCCATAAGGATTCCTCCAGGGGTACAAAAGCAGAACTCAGGTAATGACCAACTAGACTGTCATCCACTCTAACACTGAACAGGATTGTCTAAACCTCTTCCTTTGAGTGTGCCTTCTCCAGCTGCCCAAACTGGATTCTTTTCCCTGTTCTGCCTTACTCTGTACCTCTACCTAATAAATCCTATGTCTCATGCTGACATACTGTATCTTGAAATGTTTGTCTATTAGTTGATGAATGTACACCATAAGGTGAGTTTAGGTATCCATTTCTTCCTTTGGGAAACTCCTCAGACCCCATTCAATGACAATTTATGAGAATAACTCAAAAGATAAAAAGCATATTAACCTCAGAAAGTTGCTAAAATTTTGTGAATGCTTGACATTTATGCCACCTAAATGCCTTCTCTGCAGACATTAACTCTTTAGACTTCTCTAGTCTGGCAGTTTTGATGATGCCATTATCTGTTTTTCAATTCTATAGAATGTAACCTCATTGTCTTTATAGTACTAGTAATTGAGCCCTGAGTGCCAAGCTACATCTTCAGCCCTTACTTTTTATTAATTTGAAAGAGTCCTGCTAAGTGCCTAAGCTGGCCTCTACCTTGTGATCCTCCTGCCTCAGCCTCCCAAATATCTGGAATTATAGGCATATGGTACCACGCCTAGCAGCCACAGTTATTTTTTAAAATTATCTTCTTTAAGAGAGGCATTTGCTATTATGCTTGCTTATTTTCAGTGGTTTTTTTTTTTAACTAGAATGCTTGGTTAATTATAATGTTTGGTAATTTATAACAATGTTTAACCTATTGGCTTGATTCTAACAATCTTTAATTACTTTCTGAAATAGAGTTGTAGAAATTTCATATTTCTAAATATGCTAAAAATACAAAGTTAAAATAGCAAGTGAACATCAAAAGGTAAGTTTTGCTAGTGTCTCTCAGGGGAAATGAGATAGGAAATGGGGCCTGGTAGACTGGCTTGGAAGGGAGGTGTGCTGGGATTAAGGCTCTACACAGCTCCACCTCTCAGGCCCTGTGCACAGAACTTCTCACAGGCTGACAGAAGGTGTGGATGATGTATAAGGACACAGATGCTATTAGGACCCTGTTATCATGTCTCTTCTGTGGTGTCCTGCCCTGTGCTTTCCAGACCAGGGTGTACTTTTATTTTTACTTTTCTCTTTTCCTCTCTTGTTCAGCTCAACTTTGCTCTTGAGCCAATGTCTCCCTCACCTCCACTTTTCAAAGGAACTTTTGGTGCCACTTTTGGCTTGTCTCATTCATTTCTTTGTTCCAGTTAAGAAGGACCTGGGATACATTTTAAAAAGGAACTACCTACCCAATAACACTCCTCGTTATCTTAACTATCCTCTTAGTTTGGTGCAAGGGGTAAGAAACATGTCCCACTGAGAGTTCTGTATTCATATTTTTAAATCATTAGGGCTAAAACCAAGCGAGACAACAACCACAGGGAAAAAAATCTGTGCTTCTCCTTAACTTCCAGGCTGAAATTCATAGATGCTCTTCCTGCTTCAGCCCAGGGAAGTGCCCATTCCTTAGGACAATGACTGTGGCTGCGGCTGAGCCAACTGAGATTGGGACTTTTCTGCACATTGGGTGGTTGCACCATTCAGCACACTGGGAAGGTTTTGGTTTAAAAACAAGAGTTGGAAAAATCTTCTTGAGTTAGAACAGCAACTGCGGACTTTAAGAGAAGATGGGACGCTGCATCAGCCACCCCTAGACAGCTGCCAATAGCTGGGAAGGATGGGCTGCAGTGCTTGCTGAAGAACAGAGCAGCTTTATATTGGGTACTGCCCCATTTCATGGGCCAGTTTCACACTGGACTTGGTCAGGTGACTTGCTGGTAGCCTGTCAGCAAGTCACACAGTTTAATTTAATTAGATTTAATTGTCCTCCTGTTTGTCATCATGTTGAACCAAATCATTGTATTTAGGGTGTGTGAATAAGGACTAAGAGTGTGTAATAACTAAATTGGTTTATCGCAGTTCTGGGTATGGATAATGGAAGCCCCGAGCTGGATGTGGGGGGCATCATCCAATAGGCTTGTAGCCTGGATGGCTAAAAGTCTGGAAGGCTTGCTGCTTCCTGCCTGCCACACCATGGACTGTTTCTCCTCCAGTGTCCATCAACAGATAAATGAATAAAGAAAATGTGGCATTTATATACAATGGAGTACTACTCTGCAGAAGGATAAACCTGAGTTATTTGTAAGAAAATGGATACACATTGAGACCATAATATTAAGTGAAGTAAGTCAAACACACAACCTTATATACTGCACTGTTTTTCTTGTATGAGAAACTCAACCTAATGTGCAATATGAAAGAGAGATAATAGGACCAAAGAGAGAAAATGTGATTATAATCCAGGATGGAGACTCTATCTAAAAGTGTACTTTGATTTAGCATACTTGCCTTGTGTTTTATATGTTTTCCTTATTAATCTGGTTGTTAATCTGTATATATGATAATTAACTTTATAGTAACATAAATAAATTACTAACAAAGAAGTGGGTAGAGGTAAAGGGGAAAAAAGAAATGACATGTTATGTACATGCACCAATTCTCCACAATGCATGTAATCATTATATACTCCAAATGTAGACTAATACACATTTTTAAAAGCCTACTTAAAATATTAGCTACCTAAACTTTCTCTTAATTTGATGCCAGAAATACATCTGCAAAAATCTTGATTCATATGACTCCCTTAGCATATTAAAACAATCCAACAACAGGGACCGAACCACACTAATTTCCTCCACAAACCTTTAGGCTGAACCTTCTGGGAAGAATTCTATTTATTTATCCTAGGTCAACGTTTACACCTCAAGCCATGGCTTTGAGGCATAAACTCCTCGCACTAGATGCTCGCAGCCTTCCCGCAATGCATAATCATGGTACTTATTTTTATCATGTCTATGTTATTCCCCAAAGAAGCTCTAACCTTCACTGCACATCATTTTATACCTTCATCGTGTTTTCCTGTACCATTCCTTGCTGTTTTATTCCATTTCCATTCCTGCTTCCATCTCCAATTACCTTCCTGTTCTTTCTTTAAGAAGATTTCTGTTGATGCAAACACTAAAAATTTTCATTTTCTCTCAAATTCCTTTACGTCTGAGTTAGGTTCCACAGAAACTGACTTTGAGGTGGGATTTCATGTAGAGGACATGTACTCAGAATCAAGACCCAAGGAAAGTCTAGAAGGAGGTTAGCATGGCAAGAGAGCAAAACATCTCTACCTCGGGAGCGATGAAAGGCTCTTACAACCCCACAGGGAACCAAAACCTTTCTTCTCTGTACAGAAATACCCCTGAGACATTGACTGTGGGCCATCTTGGTGTGTGTGTAATTTTGGGCAAGGCACCTCCTGCCCTCTGGTGCCATACCCCAAAGGACAAATGACTGAAGGACTTCACCTGCTTGCACTTCCAGTAGCTGAAATGTCAGTTGAGTTCTTGAAAGGGTCCTGGATGGCCTACTTGCAGGTCTATCACAGCCACCTTTGTCACTATGTGAGTGATGATTTAGCTGGTAATACACCACCACATTGACAGGTGTTTTTCCCTCAGAACCTGCTTCTGGTTTGGATTTACTTATACACAGTGGCTAACTGTCACACTCTTTGTATTTCTTCTATAGATAAAATGTTTTTAAGTAAACTTATAACTTCTATGTTTTCAGTTTTCTGCAGCTTTAGGATGATCACCATAGGTGGTTTCCTGGATCGAGGAAATCATGTCATTATGGAATTACATAAAATGACCAACTATTTGTTCCTTGAACACAATACTTTCTCATTCACTCAATATTCCATCACAAACGTTTACGAGATATATGGGGTATGATAAAAAATACCGTGAGTGGCTCCATTTAAAAAGTTATCACAGTGAGAAAAAATGCTAAAATGAATATGGAGCAAAGGCGAGCAACGTATCATATCCTCTCTAGGAGGTGGAATTGGGAAAACTACCTAGTGAAGTGACCAAAAAAGAGCTCTGGGAGCTGGCAGAAAACTACAACACAGATCAACTGTAGAAAGCGAAGACAGTGGAGGGAAAAGCACAAAGTAGTGTGAAGTGGTAACCCTGGATCCCAGGGAGAAGGACCCACCTTCACAAACACAAGGTAAGCCTGGAAGGAGTAGGTAGTCCCGGGGCGAAACAGTAAACCACCACTGCTGGCCCCAGTAAAACCATCTGGTTGCTGTAATGTGTACATAGAGTGGAGTATTACAGAGTGATTCCTCCCAAATAACAGGATACAGTCGGAGAAGAAATCCATTACAGTGCCTGCCATATGTGAGAGTGGTTACTCAGGAGCTATTTTGAGAAGGGGTTACTTGTTTAAGACTGAGATACTCTAGAAATCGGAACTTACAAAACAGTTTCTGGGGTCACCCTAGCATAGTGACTGGGTAGGAGACTACCACAAAAACAGCCATAGAGGGAGGCTGGCCTAGTCATAGATCCCCTGAAAAATTTAGGCTACAGTGAGCTCAGATCAGAAAGGACACAGTAGCGTCAACTTCTGTGGTGATAAGCCATACTTAGTCATGTGTGGTTTCCTGAGGGGGCTGGTTCTTCATAAGACCTGGCATTAAGTCCATCACACTGTTCGACCCTGCCCTCATGCATACTTCCAGCACAGAGCTTGGTGATTTGTTTGCTTTCACCATATAATAAAGTAATCAGGGATACTTCTCAGCTTTGACAGTTGCCACATCCCAGGGAGTATGGACAGAGGCATTCTGGAGCAATGAGGGCACTGCACAGACCCAAAGACCGTAAAACTAATTGAAGATTGCAGGGACTTGGGGCCCACAGAGGACCATAGCCACTAAGAGTTGCTGGAGTGAATTCAGTCCTAGTGCAGACACCACACCACTGACTGACACCATTAAGCAGGAAAGGCAGGGCAGGACTCAGCAGCCACACTGCAAAACGGGGGTGTGGGAACAAAACAAGCACTAGTTGTGACTTAGTATTTGTCCCAGTATCAGATGGATTCCAGTACTACAGACCCTGGCAATAAATCATTCCCAAATATGTGGAAGAATTTTGGGACTAATTTTTTTATACATTTGATTTTTGATACTTTCTCTTATTTTGCTCTTTTATTCTTTTCTCATATTTTTCTTCCCCTTTTTTATGTCACTTTTACCTGTCTATTAATTTTATTTTATTATTTAGTTGGATTCCTTATCTCACTTTTCTTTCCTTTTTCTTCTCACCTTAGTTTCTTTTCAAATTTTACTTTTTTCATTTTTCCCTTTTCCCCACCCTTTCCATTTTTGTTAGATTAAGCTTTATTACTTTCAGGATATTTGGTTGACTCTATTATTGTTGAATTCTTTTCTATTATTCATGGTGGTATGGTTGTTACATTTAGTAAATATTTACTGTATGTCACTATTTGCTTTGTCTTTGTGTCTATATTAGTACTGAAGATCTCTTTTCTAATGTTAAGGGTAGGGTAGGAAGTAGGTTGTGAGGAGCCTGAGTATGACTGTATGCTTCTCTGACTTGGCACACCAACCAGTTGCTGCAGACTTTCAGTATGAACTGGACAGTCCTCCTGGTTGAGAGTTTGATGTGACTGAATGGCTCTTCTAGTTAGTATTACATCAGCCAGTCACAGTGGGCATTTAATATGGTTAGACAAAATGATAGTTCACTGGTTGTGTCAACTTAAGTCAGAAACACCCAAATAAATTGGATCAGCATAGTCCTAGGTGTGGCTGAAGGGATTTCCTGAAAAGAGAAGAGCCATCCTGGATGTAACAGCAACCAACACCCTTGCCACATGAACGAAATAAAAGGGAAATGAGGAAGGAAAGGCTCACTTTTGTTTCTTTCAAGGAGCTCCAGTCTTCAACTACACCTTGGACATCATCTCCTGACTTCCAGCACAGACCCTTCAGCCGCCTGATATGGGTTCCTACAGCACGCTAGTTAGCGCCAGGCTTTTCCCTGGAGCCTTCAGATCTCCAGTGCACAGATGGCTCTTCTGCACTTTTCCACACCTGACTCTGTAGGTAGCCACTGTAAGCCAATCTTGTCAATTCATATATAGCAATTCCCTGCTTTATGCAGATTCAAGTTGTGAACTTTCACAGGTGTATTGTATGACTCACTTTGTTGTGTTACAAATGAATCTGACTTATGAACAATTCTCCTGGAATGCAACTTATTTGTAACTCAAGGGCTTACTGTATATTTGTATATCTTGTATTAAATCTGTTTCTCTAGTAAGCACTGACTGACACAGATAATTGCCCTCTCTGCCACCTATGCCATCTACCTCAGTGGGAGTTCAGTGTGCCTGTATAGTCTCCTGGATTGGCATCACATATATGTCTACATGCATCACATGGACGTCTTGTGCCTTTGAATCATCCTGTTGTTTCTACCACAGAAAGGTAGGAAGATGCCCCAGAGAAGGAAAGGTTATAGGACATCAGCTAACTGATGCCACATGGTGAACAGTTTGAATAGATGTCACTAAAATTTCTAAAGTAGGTAAATTTCCGTTCAAGCTTCTTTGGAGAATCTGACTGCAGTAACAATAATCCATTATCCCAGTAAAGTGACTTTAGCCTTATTTGAGCTATTATTCCTTCAAATCGGAATTTATTGTCCCCCCACCCATAATTTACCTTGATTTGAGCTGGACACTCCCCGACACAGCCAGCAGAATGCTCCTAAATGTTAAAGAGCATGGTTGTACATCCCCTGTCTCCGGATCTAACTCAAACTCTTAGTGAATAGAAAAAGTAAAAATGGCAAAACCACCATCTCCAAACACAGAACACCAAGATAAATGGTGATACTTACAAATGTAAAAGTTCTTAAACATCTACCAAGTGTAAAATTGTTTCTAACTGACATATAGGTTCTAAAAGTATGCTAAATGCTTTTCTAGGTAAATAAGGGCTGCTGAGGGAAACTAATGTTAACATAATTCTCTAAGAAACTTGGAGAGAACGATGGAATCAATAGATAATATCTTTTGAACTTAACGAATTGCTTTTAAGGATCTATGAACATATATTTAGAAACATTTCTTAAGCATATGGAAGAAAAATACAAATTATAGAAATTGAACTAAACAAGGATTTACAGATGAAGAATTAAAGAAATAGAGATCACCCGTGAGGGAATACACCAAATTGTCAAGGCATCTGGTGGTGTTTCCAGCCAGATCTTTAAGGATCAAGTAATTCCATTGTTAATACAATGGCTTGAAATTATGATGCAATAAAAAAGCCCTTTTTTCCAAATAATATAATGTTAGAATAAAAGTTGCTGCAGAAAGCATGATAAGAAATTCTGAGCAGTTTAAGCAATGATACACAAATCTTTTTTGAAATATGAATAATATAGCTGTTATGGTTTGTGTCTAGATGTACCCCCAAGCCTCAGGTGGTCACAGATGGTGGCTAGATCTTAAGTGTGAGATGCTGGGATCAAGGAGCTGTGATTACTGATTGGCTCAGCATAGTTCTGGGGAGGATTAAGGGTGCTGTTCCCTCGCTGTGAGTGCTATCTGTCCTACGGGCAGGTAGGCTGGATAAGACATAAGGCACAGAAAGAAGTTGAAAAGGGGATATTTACTCTTTAAACATTTTTCTCTAGCCAGGTCACCATGTCACAATTTTACTTGTTGTTCCTGAGTATTTCCTAGTAGCATCTCTTTCACTCTGAAGCATGTCCCAATTTACCACTCTGTATTTACCACAGTAACTAGATCGTGTAGGAAGTTCGGAGAACGAGCGCTCTCCATTTTCTGTTGAGTGGACAGATAAGTGAATGAACTATATTATATAAGAGAATGACTCTTGACAACTCATGAGACCATTACTGCACTACAGTCTTCTCTGATCCTTCTGTTTACAGCCTCTCCTTTACACTGTTTTTCCTTCTATTTCTATCCAAAATTTATGGACCCAAAGGGTTTTTTTTTTGTATATGTATTCTCTTTAATTGATGGACTTAGTGAATTTTAGGTACACAAAATCACTAATTTTGAATGTGTTTTTTAAAATATATATCTCTATCAGTTTACGACAGTAAAAGTGTCATCCAAAGCACTGGTTGGAAATTTTCACCTTACATTATTAGTGTTAACAATATGAATTTGTGTATTTTTACAGAACTAAAACTTCACCATTTTACAATTTTGTCAGATTAACGCTTAGAATCTTTTCTGTACAGTGACAAATGATTTTGATCTAATATACATTCGGCATTTGGCTTAACAATTTTCATCTTTATAACATAACATGGCAAAAATAAAACTATTTGTTTACATTGGACATTTGGCATGTACTCTGACAGTTTAAAACTATACAAACTGAAAATTTTAGATCTAGATTACAAATCTATTTTATTACCCTATATGTAACAATTTTAGACCATGTTTTTAGCCAGTTTTAACCATCAAATCTTTCCAACTATCCTCCCTACCCTATTTATTTTTTCTGTTGGCTTCAGTGAATCAGCAAAATTTTCAGAGAAGGTTCTTGGTCAATATACTTTAACTCCTTGGCATCTGTGAATGTCTTCCAATTGCCTTCATATACACATACCAATTTGGCAGGGTATATAATTCTTGTTTCAAAATCATTTTCCCTTAAAACCCTGTAGATGTTCTATTTTTTTTTTTTTTTTTGTCTTTTTGAGACAGGGTCTCACTATGCAGTTGAGGCTGGCCTTGAGCTCACTTTGTAGCCCAGGCTGGTCTTGAACTCACAAAGATCCTCCTGCCTCAGCCTCCCAAGTGCTGGGATTACAGGCGTGCGCCACCACGCCCGGCTTGTAGATGTTCTATTGTTTGTTTTGTTTTGGATTTTTTGTTTGGTTTGGTCGTTTTGTTTTGCTTTTTTTTTCTTGAGACAGGGTCTTACTATGTAGTTCAGGCTGGCCTCAAACTTGCCACAATCCTCCTGCTTCATTCTCCTGAATTCTGGGATTATAGGCATGTGCCACCATGCCAGTTCCATTGTCTTTTGACATTTAGATTTGTAAGAGAAAAATCTAATGTCAGTCAGACTTTTACTGCTTTATTGCCCTGCTTTCTCTGCATGGATACTTTCAAAATTTTCCCTTTATACCTGAAATTTTAAAAAGTCATGGGGATATGTCTAGGTGTTGCCTTCTTCTCATTAAATTTTATAGGTACCTGTGAGCCTTTTCCATTTGCAAGCCTACTTCTTTAACTCTGTAAAGTTTTCTTCAATTAGTTGTGTAATTATAGTTTCAGCTTCATTTGCTTTGTCCTCTGTTTCAGATACTCCTATAATATGCAGATTGTATCTCCTGGACAGGTCCCCTCTATCTCTTTTTCTCATCTCAATTTCCTTGATCTTTTTCTCTGTATTCTGTGAGAATTTCTCATTTTCCATTTACTTCAGGAATTTTATTTTGTAACCAACTCTTCTTAAGTGCTTCCTTTAAATGAAAGGCCATGATCTCTTCCACATGTTTATGCATTACCTGCTCTCTAATTGCTGCCCTATAATTAAGCCCATGCTGGTAATAACTCTCTTATAAAATGTTCAATACTTTCTAGATGATCACTGTAGACTGGTACATCAGTATGAAGAGGAGTCATTTTCTTAATTATTATTTACCTCTATTCCTTTCTTCTGAACTGCAGTCTTAACACTTTTTTGATAGCTTTTCCCAATGGGGTCCTAAAACATGGTTTTTCCAAGCACCAAAATGTCTCCCTTATATCATCTCTCTTACTTAAACTTTTAAATTCATATGAATGGGTGTTGTAGTCAGGGTTTACAAGGGAAACAGTTTAATACAGGACACAAAATTTATGGCATTACTTTACAATAGTCAACCCAAGGGTCAAGTACAAAAGAGTGTAGGAAATCTGTTTCATTACTGTATTCATCAGCTCAGTCTGCCACATCAAAATACCATAGATTTGACAGTTTAAACATAAATTCATCTGCTGACAGTTGTGGATGCTAAAAGTTCCCAGCTAAGTTCCATCAGGGTCAGATCCTGCTGAGAGGGCTCTTCCTGGCTTATGGAGGCTGCCTTCTCACTGCATCCTCACTTGGTAGAGAAACAATCTCTTCCTTTTATTCCAAGGCCACAGTTCTATTGGACTAGGGCCCAACTCCTATGGCCTCGTTTAACTTTGCCTCTTAAAGACCCTATCACCATGTATAGTTAAATTTGGGGTTAGGACTTCAACATATGAATATGGGGAGAACACAATTTAATTAATAGCCTTTATGTTCACCAGTAAAACCAAAAATGTTTGATCTCTAAGACAGTAAATCCTGCTCAGAACAAGAACCAGATCAGATGTTCAGGGCTACAAATCAGCAGATATACAATATCTGAGGTCACACTCAGTAGAAGACCCTGATATGCTAAATGTCCTGTGTATTTGCAAATGTCTCCTGCTCCCTTCCACATTCAACCCCAGCCTCAGAGGTTCCCTCCCATTAAGTTGAAAACTACTTTCCAGAAGACAAGTGGGCCAGCTTGAATTCTAGTCCTTATTCACCTTAAATAGATAAATCCTTTCAGACCCCATGTTTTTACTTTTTCATTCTGAGATAAGGGGTTAGTCCACATGACCTCCTGTCCCACAGTTCTCTAGCTTCACGACTCCAAATCTAGGAGAAAAGCATGCAGCGTCTCCCAGTCAAGACCCTTTGGTCATGGACAGAGGAGAGTACCTCCTATGTGCATAATCTGCTACAGAGGTTTGCTCTCAACCACATTGTTTAGTTGAAAAGTGTACCTTTGTGTAATTTCATTCTTTAGAAGAACATCAAGACTGAACCACATGAAAATAGTAATGATATTAATTTTAGTGCTAGGTTACAAATGAAAATAAACTGTAAGAAGCTACAAAAGCTTGCAACTTCAAGAAGATGAAAAGCAGTGCAAGCACTCACTGCAGAAGGTTAAAACTGGCTTTCCCTAAATGAGCTCCAAAGATCACATGCACAATGGTCATCAGTGGTGAGATGACTGGCAGTGCCTGCCATCTGGAAATTATGCACCCAGGGGAAGTTTAAAAATGAACTTAAGGGAACACTGACTACTGCTGATCTCTTCTGTAGGGAGTATAGGTGAGAAGCCATCAAAAGATGCCTCAAATCTCCACAAACACAGGTTTACAAAAAACAAACCCAAAACAAAGATTCGGGCAATACTGAAATTGGCTTTGGGGAGGAGATCTTCATTTTACAATGTTTGAACATATTCCTTCTCCTGCTGGCTAGCCAAGAAGAAAAACAAAAAAACATATTTTCCTAAGATTAGGTTAGAGTGCTTGCCTTCCATGCACAAGGCCCAGGTTCCTCCTCATCATTGCCAGAGAGACAGAGACAGAGACACACAAAAGATAGAGAGAGGAAAAAAAGAGGGGGGGGGTTCTTTGCCAAGCAACGGAAGGTGTTAGATTTAGAACATGCTTTAAGTTTAGAACAGCAAGGTGCTAACCACAAATCCTCACAATGGACTGTGTGCACATGGTGAGCACCTGAACATTCACTATAGTCTATATCCACTGTTTATTTTCTGTTTTAGAGGTAGATTTATACTGTTGCCATTGTCCATAAATTATTTGAAACTGATGAATAAATGGAGCATTTTCTTCTGATCTATAGTAATACCATAAGGAAGTTATATGTGCAGCTGCTTTTGACTAATTTTACAACTCTCAATGCTGCAATGACAAATACCCACTGCACTTGTGAATACACTTGGAGTTTCACCAGAAGACTCTGACTCCAGAGAGTAAAACTGATCCCTTACGTCTCCAAACCTTAAATGCATCCAAGATCTAAACATATTCTTACACTTTATTTGGTCCATAGGTAGAGGTCAAAACTGCAGTTTGCATGATCCTTTAGGGATGAGATTAGACTTCTAAATGCAAAAAATACCAGGTAACCAAAATCAAATAAAACTAAAGTTTTTCTAGTATTAAGTCCAATATTCTAAGATTGGTATTAATCAGTTTTGATGAATGTTCCAAAGAGAAACTAGCTTTTCATCCTTCATATGCATGCTTCTAGGGCCTATGATGTGAGAATTATGTACATGATGGACAACAAAGTCAACTACTGTCCTTGATATTTTCAACTTTTGTATTAAATACAAAGGTGCTCTATTGCTAACTTCACGGCAAAATTTACTAGAAGATAGGCTTTATTTACTGAATCTATCAATCTTTACCATTGTTTTTCTCAACTAGAAATTCCCCATGACTTACCTTCTTTGGAGCAAAGAGTATATTTTTTTTTCTTCAGTATTAATTTTCTTCTGTTTCGATCTGTCAAACTTTTCCACTTCTGACAAGTCCAGTTTATCACTCATCTTGACTACAAGACTAAAAAACTTAAGTTACTTAACAGAACTATCATCAGAAAAAGGCGTAACAGTAAAAATTGTTCAAATTTAATATCAATGTAAATTTTACCTGCTGACTTACAAAAGGAAAACAGCAAGAGGTCACACAAAAGTCATGTTTCACAGGACATGGTGGCACACACCTGTAATCCCAGCACTCCGGATGCTGAGGCAGAAGGATTGCCGTGAGTTCAAGACTATCCTGGGCTACATAAGTGAGTTCAATGCAAGCCTGCATTACATAGTGAAACCCTGTCTCAAAAACAAAAGAAAGAAAGAAAAATCATATTTCTATTAGAATACTTTCAATTCCACATCACTCTCCCTTCTCTGGTAGGCAGTAAATGACAGTGAATGAGGATGCACTAGAAACAAAGATGCTCTAGAAACCCAGAAGCAATATGTCTGTTTCAAATCACAGCAAAGGTAAAGTGGAAATAATAAAGCAGATGAGCAGACAGGGATAAAAGAGCAAAAAAAACAAAACGGTTGGATTTGGCTAGTTAATGATTTTGTAACAGGACATAACACTATTGGGATATCTTGATTTTCTATTCAATTACTTTTGGGGGAGCGTTTTCCCTGGTGAATGAGGACCATCTCACACACGCACACGCACACACACACACAGACACACACACAGCGGCCTATGACATTGTACTAATTTGTTTCCATTTTAAATGTCTAAAGACTACACTAAGGCACTACAGTAAGAAAGGGAGCGATTTAATCTGGTCATAACTAATTGCATTTCCCATAGTAGGTTCTGTGGTCCTGGTTTGTAAATGCTGTAAGAAGGAATAAGTAATTGGGATCAGACTCAGGGCTCCAACAGAAGGGGCCAAGCCAAAAAGTCGTCTCCTTTCAACACGTTTTCTCTGCAAAGGGAAGGCAACGAGAGTTCGGTCGGAGGGGTGTGGCTGTGGACGTGATGCAATGCCTGGGGGCCTTTGAACACCTTTCCTGTGCCGA
>PVLD010024699.1:0-24975 GCA_004027595.1 Dinomys branickii
CAAAGGAAAGGAAAGGCAAAGTGTACCATGCACTGCTTATGGATTCAACCCCACTTTATCATATCTCCAAATACCAAAAAGTGCCCTAATGGGTATAGCAAGCAGGTGGTTCATGTTACGCTCAGGGAGAACAGCTGTAGACATTCAATAGCTTAAGAAGTAACTTATTTCCAAACAGACTGACATGAAACACACTCTATTCTGCTAGCAGCTTACATAGATGGGAAGTGAAGAAGTAATGCAGCATCAAAACGGTCCAAAGAAACTTTTTCTAAAATGCTGGAAGGAAGGCAGTGATAGAAATAGAAAAGATTGTGAAAAGCCTTTTAATGAGTCATAAAAGAATACAAACCACAAAGCAAGGAAAGACTTGTTTTAGACATGCCGGGATCACCATCTGTCCGCTATGTGCTAGTCCAGATAAACAGAGGAAAGTTTATCATTCCAATATTAAATTGTGTTCTGTTATATGTGATAAAAAACAGTTTCTGTTTTTCACTTAATTTTTTGTTGTTGTAGTACTAGGGATCGGAGTATTAAGGATTCCAGAGCCTTCACGTTGAGCTGCATTCCCAGTCCTTTCTTTACTTTACTTGGAGATAGCATCACGCTGAGTCACTAAGTTGTTCTTGCTGGTTTGGAACTGTCATCCCTTGTCCCTCAGCCCTTCAGAGTGCTGGGATTACGGGCATGCACCAGTACGTCGAGCAGTAATGGAGACTTTTCACACTGGCTTAAATGTGGCCCAGTTTCATGACTGTAAAAACTATCCACATCAAAGTGAGAGAGTATATGTGAAAGCATGTTCCAAACTGTGAAGAGCCATATAATCGCCAGCAATGTGATCACTGGAGGTGATATGAAAAGAATAGGATTTCATCTTCCTTTCTCTACCTTACCAATAACAATTGGCCCCAGGGTATGTGTTTTCTTTTATGAAAGATTTATACAACCTTTGTGTTTCATTCTTGTTTTGGCTTTCAAAATACCTGTCTAATTTCTGCTTGCCTTCCATTTGTTGATGCACACATTTTCACTGCTGCTCTGCACTCTCGATGCATCTCTTCTGTGCTGCCAATTCCTGTCCAGTGGATCTGGCCCAGACGCTGTAGCCTAAAGTTTATGTTCTCCAAACATTGACTGCACTAATAGTAAAGGAGATCTGACTCCTAAATGTGTAACATCATTTTATTATGTTGCATTTATATATGCAAAGCATGCTGGTACGCATTTATCAGTGATGTTCACGTGGGCAGATAACCTCCACTACTAACTCAAGTTACTGCCAAACTAGTGAGGTAAGGTGGGTAAAAATAATAGCACAGCACAGCACATGACAGGCGCTACCTGAAAGGTGCGAAGAGCTAAACAAATAAGGGGAAAAGGCTAATTACTGTGTACTGGGAAATCACAGATTATTCAAAGAGAAGCTGACCTTCCTGGAAATGGCCCAAAGCTTCTCAAGGGAAGAGGAAAGTGCTAACAATTGGGAATATGAGTTTTATAGTTAGGGGTAGAAATTAAGTAGGGAAAATAAACTGGGGCCAGAGAGTGGGGAAGCTTAAAAATACTAAGAAAAAGCATGTAAACTGCATTTATTAGGAAAAAAAGAGCCATGATGGAGTTTTGAGAAAAGGAAAGATATTATAAAATGAATAGATGTTAAAAAATTGAAAATTGAATCTCGTATGCAATGTAAGAGTTTTAAAAAGGAAAGTGTACTAGTATGAATTATAACATCTGTAAATCTCTATTTATTCATAATGTGTTCCTAAACAGTGTTACTGACCTCTGTCAGAAAACATAATTCTAGCCAACTGCACCTAAGATGTGAAGGGTGTCATTTAAATCAGTTAAATTTAAATCAGTGTCCGTCTCATGGAGATTCTAGATGTTAGTTGTATCTTCACAGATTGAACTTTTGCCTCCAAAGTACACAGCGAACATTTCTATTCCTGAGTTTGAGTTATTGATTTGTACTTAAGACACAGTTATATCCTTAATTTTCCACTTAATTCAATGGTGGGGAATATCACATTTATTTGAAATATCTGTAGACTTGAAAGTATAGCATATTCTTGAATTGTGTTACTTGGGGGATTTTAGGGAATGGGTTGTTTTATTCTTGGTCCTTTATTCAGTTATTCTTGGCACCCAGAGGTTGGGTATCCTTTGTGAGATACACTTGAAAAGGAATGCAGAGAAGTTCTCTTTACCAAATTGTGGACAGAAAATGATGTGGTACACCGCAAGCCAAGGAAAGAAGCAAACGTCTCACACAACAGCCTTGGCCGCAATTCTCGGTGTAGCTGTAGTCACAAACCGAATCTGTGCTCTGAAGAAGTTAAATGGAACCTTTTCACCGAACTTCTGAGAACGATCAAGGCAGGGGCTCCATCTGTCACGCTGTGAAAAGTCTGGTGACCAGTTGCCCAGAGGGTCAGAGGGCCGCCTTCTACCCTCCAGCTGGGCCAGTTCACTCTGGAGACAAAGCAATGTTCAGTCTGAAAGGTTGGCGCGCACTTTGATAGTTCTGAGATTACCAAGCACTGTTATATTTTATTGGCTCTGTTAGTATGGTTGAGGAAATTTTCTCTGCATTTTAGTAGGATATTTCCATAAAATGTGCTAGATTCTTTAAAAGTGTAAATAGAACGATTGTCTGGTATCTAAGAAAAAAGCTCCTATAAATTATGCCTCTTTGGTGATTGACACCACACACACACACCACAATCAGCAATTAGACATTTCTTCATTAAGTATTGCAAGCCTGAAAAGATAACCCAAGCTCAAATGTGATAATCTCCTTAGAGCAGTTGTGTCTGATGTGAGTTTACTCCCTAACATATCATGTAAATTTCTGATTCTGCTCATCTGTTGGACTGGCCAGAGGAGAAGCAGTGCGTCTCGGCATAAACTGGGCTCTGGGTAAGAGCCCCTGAGGGAATGACGCTTTAGAGTGCAGGGGATGGGAGAGACTTCTGCCTCCTGGGAGTGGCTTTGAAAGGAAGAGAGCTTTTATTGTTGAGAGTGTGCCTAAAGGGCTTCTTCCTTTGTTTACTTCTGGTTTCTCTGTCCTCATCTGTGTTAGCGTTAATAAAGGACCCTTTGCTGAAGCGCCCCACGCGAAAGCCTACGTGCCTTGCAGGCTGAAGCGCTGCCACCAGGATCACAAGATGAAACGAGCACAGAGGACTGAGAAGCGCTGTGGAGATGACGCTCTGCTTTGCGTTCCTTGCTCTTTGGATAATAACGACTCTGGGGAGGAGAAAGTCCAGAACAACTTTGTGGTCCACAAAGCCCGAGCCTCAGGAGAACAAATAAGACGAGTCACCCCCAGGCCAGGAGGCCGCAGGGGCGTCCGTGCTATGCCTCTGTCTCTTTTCTGTTAATACTGGCAGTTCTGGGTTCAAACATCACCTCCTCTTCAAGAAAAAGTGACAGGTAACAGGTAGTGAGAAACCTTCACGGTAACATTTAAAGCAGCACTTTAGTTTGCTCATGTATATTTTTAGTCAATTTTTCATGAATATTGCAGAATTGTAAGTGTACAAGAAGGCAAAAACTAATGAGCGTGTAATGAAACTGGATTCTCATAATGCGACCAAATACTGTAAATAAAAGGAGTGAATCTTGTCCTTGCTGGATGTACACAGATGAGCAATGATTACTGGTAATTGATGTGCTGGGTTTTTGCAAAAAAAGAAAACATGGTGCCCTTAGACCGTCGGTAAGAACGCTGTGGAGGGAGTTCAGTGGTCAGCACTAGATGGCGTGACGAGAACAGCGGCAGGAAAGGAGACAGGGAGGGGCTTTCTCCAGGAACAGCGTTTCCCCAGGTCCGCCTGCTGCTCGTCCCGGCTCTTGTTCCAAGCACAGGTAGATCAGGCTCTAGCCTATCTGACTCTTAGCAACTCTGCAGCCTTGAAAAAGTGATCTTCCTTCCCGGCCTTGTTTACTCACCTGTAAAATGAGAACAGCAAGTCATGTGATCTCTTACATCATTTTCAAAACTAGCACTTTATCATGGAACTTAGAAGTTTGTGGCAAGTAATTGGATGTGCGTATGTGTATACACACATTTCTGATTCTCTGTAGGCCCTGTCATGATTGCTCAGGCTTTTTTTTAAAGGTCCATAGTGTTTGGTGTACCTTTGTCATCTCTGACTAGAACATGCTTACTCTGAAATTGTCTCTCACGTTCAATCAGATCCTTGCCCCGGGGCTGGGGATATAGCTCAGTGGAATAAGCGCTTGCCTAGCAAGCGCAGGGTCCTGAGTTCGATCCCCAGTACCGCAAAAAAAAAAAAAAAGATCCTTGCCCCACTCAAACCACCTCAGCACATTTCAGTTTCAGTTGGACTAGTCAACCCTCCAATCATGGGGGTGTTGGAAAGGCGGATCTCGAGCTCGAATGTGACAGTAGGACAGTTTTAGAGGGATGGATGATTTTAGGAAAACTTATGAATATGATTGAGAAGTGGTTTAGAGTCAATATAAATATAACTCAAATAAGTCATATTTATGCATTCTATTGTCCTCACCATTTTTCTGTTAGTTAAACAAATGAGCCTGTTTGCCACCATTCCCTCAAAGTTGGTGGCACAAATCTCCTTCCCTGGTTAGGTGGTTTATTCTGAATTATTGCTGGCAAAGTTTGGAACTGTGATTGCTCTTCTTTGAATCTTTAATGGACAAAAGATACCCAATTTGAGCTTTGTGAATGAAATTATATCACAAAAATGTTAACTGTGGCATTAAAACCTTAATTCCCTAAATCCTGTAATAGTAAAATATCCATCTTATTATAAGCCAAACTTTAAAAGCAATCTCAGGACTTTGTGTATTGACTTACAAAACACATACTGTCATTATTTCAATATTTACTCCTATGTGATTATTTTTAACATTGGGGAAAAATGACAGAGGAATGACATATATTGGTCAGCTCTCTATTGTGGTAAGAAACACCTGAGATAATCAACTTATAAAAAGGAAATGTTTATTTGGGCTCCCAGCTTTGAAGGTTTTAGTCTATGATGGGCTGAACTTCTAGCTTGTGCCTGTGGTAGGCCCGTGGTGGCAGTGTGGATAGAGTGAGGCTGTTCACCTCCTGACGGGAACATGAAAGAGAAGAAGAGAACACATCACTGCTACCGCCTTCCAAGGCACGCTCCCACTGACACAAAGACGTTCCACTAGGCCACACTCTGAGGAAAACGCCTCCAGCGCGCGGGCCCATGTGGGGACATCACAGAGCCAAGCGATAGCACCAGGAAGCTGGGGAGTCCAGCAGTTGTGTCCATAGATTCAGCTGCTCATTGCAGGTATCCAGATCTCTTTCTTTATGAATCCTGTTACACTGCAGTGAAGGATCTTGTAAACAGTACCTGCATGACTGGTTTCTGAAAGTAGAGTGTTTGTATGAACTACAAAAATTTGAAAAATGCAGTATAGATCTCTCATACCCTTAATCATGATGCATCGATTTGAGTGGATTAAGAAATGCCTAGTAGATCAGTCAAGCACAGTTCTGGGTGTGTCTGTTGAGGACTGACATGTAGGCCAGCAAACCAAGGAGGGAAAACACACCCTGGATGTAGGTGGTACCAACCAATAAACTTGTAGCCCAGCTGGAATGGAAAAGGGGAAGAAGGAGGTAATCCGTTGTCTTTACTGCCACTTAGGGTTACTGGTCTCCAGGTCTCCAATTTCTTCATCCTCCCAGCGTGGACGCACATCAGTGACCCTCCAGTGACCCTCCAGGCCTTTGACTTTGGACTGGTGGTGCATCCTTGATCCATCTTACGCAGTGGCTTCCATCTTCGTGGGCTAAACAGCTACTGGACCCTCAGCTCTCCAGCAGGCAGTGGCCACTGTGGGCTCTCCCGTCTCTGATCCTGTAAGCCTACCTCACACCGTTATCTTCATGCGCAATTATCTACCATGCACAGTTGTCTTCATGCCCAATTACACATACATTTTCTACTGGTTGTGTTCCTCTAGGGAACACTAACTAATACATCTTTGCTCAGAAGTTTCTTGGCTGTTCACTTTATGTGGGTTGGAAATCAAATCTTCTGAGTGCTGAGGAAGGAGGCTCTCAAATGCATCGCTGAGCAGTGTCCACTCAACCCAGATGAGCCCCAGAAGGTGGACTGGAAAAGATGCTGTCTCCCGTCAGTCATGCACGTGCAGCTGCAATGACTTAAACGTGCAAAGACTCAACTGTGACTTCAAAGATACTGTATATAAGGTGGCACGTTCTCTTCCGTTTTATTGTGTGTTCTGTCGATAGCTGTTTTACCTTCTTCCGACTGGTATACAAAGGTTATTTCCTCTGTCTGCCTCTCAGTAAGTAAAGACGCCTATTTTATCTTCTTTCAGAGGTGAAAAGTAACAATCACCCAGTATGTTCTGTGATGGATGGGGTTTATGGGATTTGGATGATCTGTGAGGAGCACAACCAGTACTTTGTCCCAGGAATAAATTCATCAATACCTCACGTACTGTCTTCTTTATGATCCTAGAAGGTTTCTCCTCCTAGTCTTTTACAGCTCTAGAAATACTTTTTTAATTTAAAGTTTATCAATTTGACCAGAGGGAATATGCACTCGCTGTCTTCTGTCTACCTGATCCTGTTTATAATAACACCTTTGTGTGTATTTTGAGGTAAGATTACAGTGTGCGTTTATGTGCATTTGGCTGAATCCTTGAAGCCATCTCCGAGACCCTTACACCCTCTCGAAGCCCGTGCTTTTCTTCTGTAGGATTCAGTAATTACTTATTTAATATCTCTCTGTATTCTTTGCACAGTGCTTGACACATAATTAACTACTTAATTCATACTTATCAAAAGAATGAATTGATGAATGAATAACAATTTCTGTCTCTATTTCATAGTTGAGAAGACAAGAGTCAGATGTCTAAATTCAAAGTGCTAGAATTAGGTTGGATAAGAGCACAAATTCTTCTGTACCTCAAGCCTTTCCTTTCCCATCTGTAACTGCTAGACTGGAGAGAAAGTACCGAGGAAGTTTTCGAGATTTATAGAACTGATAGAATCCAACTTGGAAATACAGTGATGTGTTAGTTACCTGGGGCTGTGACAACAAAGTAACACAAAGTACGGGCTTAAAACAACAGCAGTGCATTCCTGCACAGCTCTTCAGGCCGCAAGGTCCACCCAAGCGGTCTGTCCGGGTGGTTCCTGTGAGTCCGGAGGGAGGGTCTGACCTGTGCTTTGCTCTTGAATCCCTGCATTCCTTGGCTTGCCGCTATCACTCTCTGATCTCTTTGTGTTTTGTGCTGGGGGTCAAAGCCAGGGCCTCACCCTGCTAGGGAAGCACTCTATAGCAGAGCCACATCCCCAGCCTTCTGCGCCACGTGACCTTCTGCTGTGTGTGCCTGCGTGTCCTCTGTTCTTATAAAGACACAAGTGACTGGACTCAGAGCTCGCACTAACCCATCATGACTTCATCTTATTTTATATCTTAATTACAAAGGAAAAGATTCTACATGCAAATAAGGCCATGTAGACAAGTGTCCAGTACTGGGACTTAGCATATCTTTGGTGGAGACACAATTTAACTCACAATACATGATTTTCAGAATACTAATATGTGAATAACTAAAATATGGCTGAATTATTTCTATAGGCACTGAGATTATAACAATATGAAATATTTAGTATATTGTTTCTTCAAAAATGCTTCTTTGAACATTGCTAGGTACTTACAAAATGGGGAGAAGGTTATTATTGAACAAGTCAAAGAACCAGTAAGTTGTAGAAAGTTCACCCAGCCTTCTTGCTAAAGCATCTGTCAGTACTAAGGTTTGAAACCAGGCCCTTTGCCCTGAGCTGTTTCCCAGCATTTTTGTTTGCTTTGAGATAGGATCTCACTAATTTGCTAAATTCCTAACTTGCTAAGCCTGAACTTCAGCTTGAGATCCTCCTGTTTCAGCCTTCAGAGTCCTGGGGTTATAGGCATGTACCACCAAGCCTGACTTCTCAGAGCCTTTAACTTGTCAGAGTATACATGAAAATATAACACCTCTGTGTCCTGAAGTGATTAGAGAACACGTTTTTCATTTCAGTACTGACCTAGGGAACACCACTTATGAAACACCGATATCATAAATATAGGTTATACGTTTTTGAAAGGCAGAATCCCTGTTTTATTACCCTTTGAATCCCGCAAACACACGTGCAGTTAGGCACTGACAGAGCCACAGGGTTATAGAGTTATAACCTCTCAGTTCTCCTTGGACTTGTTTAATAACCTCAGTGGACACATAGAACAGGTATTTTATCCATTGAATTTCTCTGTCACATGTCGTAAAGTCTGACCACTCTTCCTAAACCTTAAAAGGATTTATTCTGAGGGAATTAGAAATCTTGGAGGCAGAAGTCCTGAACTAATGTACAGCTGTTTGCAAAGACTGAAGGATACAGATCATCTTGTTTCCTGTTCTATCTCCTGTATAGGGAAATTTACCTCAGTTTTGCAGAACGGCTGGATCACAGCCAACCACCACTTTTGAGCTCCTGGCAAGAAATAAGGGAAAGATTTCTTCCCTCTTTTTCTTCCCTCTTCTTTCCCTTTTAACCTTCACAGAAATAATAGCTCTCCTGGAAACCTCTCCAAGAATTTCAACCTATTTACTGTTAGAACACATGGTTACCCCCAGCAAGAAAGCCCTGGAAGGTTCAGTGTCAAGTTACAAAGGAAGCAGAGTTCTGCTGGAAAAGAAGAGTTAGAAAGAAGATTGGGTCTCATTCTGTAGATCCTCTTTAGTCACAACCGTTGTTGTTGACTGCACTGGAGTTCTGTCTGGTGCGAGCCTACTGCCACTATAGGAAAAACTGGTGTTTTAAAATTCAGTTTTATAAAACTGAGAAAAATTCTTTAAGTCATCACTTAGGCTCTTAGGTTATATAATGTATTAATAATAAACTGTCTTGATGGAAGAGAAAAATGTGTTGGAGAGTGTCCCAGGAGTTTTGGAACCAGAGTAGTAAGCTAATTGAGTGACTATGCAGTCACTGAATAAGCTCACAATATAACTGAAAAAGAAATTTAGTACATCACTTCAAAATATTTCACTGATTTTTTTTTTGGCCTTTTGGAGACAAGGTCCTGCTGTGTAGTCCAGGCTGTACTTGAGCTCACTTTGTAGCCCGTGATCCTCCTGCCTCAACCTCCCGAGTGCTGGGATTACAGGCGTGCACCACCATGCCAGGCCTTTCATTTATTTTTTTATGATATGAATCCAGTACTAACTTAATGCATCCTATTGATTCTTCTTGATAAATAGCGTGTTTTAATGAAGACTAATTTCATAATGACTCAAGTTTCAAATATGTGTGTTAATCTTCTGTCAGCCAGAAATAACAACTACCAAGCCTTGAGCCGTGCTGACACGATGTTTGCTTTACAGTATTGTTGCCCATTTTCCTTGCAGACACAGCCATACTAAATTACAGTGATGCAATGCTGGACATGTAACAGTGCTGCAACCACACTTAAACTGCGGGGAAAATATCCCAGGGGTTCGTATAACAGGAAGCAGGAACTCAAGAACAGACACTGCTTTCTCCTGTGATCACACGAGTGGCGCCAGCACAGGCTTTTTATTCATATATAGAGGGTAGGAGATGTGCATTAAAAACCAGCAACGGTGGCAGTGTTATCACGGCTTTTCTGTCCCATTTAATCACATAAAAGCTTGGGAAAAGTGCAGTTCGAGAGAGCTCCTTGGTCCTCTCTTCTCGGTCTTTCTATTCGTGCTGAGTGGGAGGGTTTCTGAGGTTCGGGAGTGGGGCCCTTTTTGGCTCTCTGCTGACTAGCAGGATAATTCACTGTGGAGCAGTTCTTGGTTAATTATGATACAGTAACATACCTGACTTCTCAAATACGAACCTGGACTGTTCCACGCCCCTCAGTCTCTCTTTGGGGGCGTGCAGAAGATCTCACTTCTACCATGTCTTCTAAAGACTATGGAATTAAAAAGCACGTAAAACCTGGAAAAAATCCGTGAAGTGGGCCCAAATGCTTTGTTAAACTTTCATCCCTGTATTTGTCATGTGGCTATATACTCCAGCTCCCTGAAAGGAACAAGTATGTTTGCACTACTTTTTTCCAGTTTTAAAACAAATTATTTTTACACTACTGGGGATCAAACCCAGCAGCACTCTACCACTCAATATATCCACAGCCTTTTTTACTTTTATTTTTTAAATTTTGAAGTAGAGACTAATTTTCCCAGTTGGGACTTGAAACACACTTGCATCAGTCTCCCCAGCAGGTGGGACGGAAGGCGCGCACCGCCACACCTTGCTTCACGGCACTTCGGGGTGCGCATTTGAGCTGTCTAACGTGCTGCTTTTGATATACATGTGTGCAGTGAAATGATGTTCCAGGTGAGCGAATTAATACAACTGTTACCCTCCATAGTTGACCTTTATTTCTATTTATTTCTTTTGAAGTGGTAAGAATATCTGATGTTACTTCTTAGCAAACTTTCAAATACAATGTTAACGATAATATGAGTAATGCTGTACACTAGGCCTCTAGAGTTACCCACTGTATGTGCCGTTGCGCCCTTTAGAAACATCCCCCATCTCCCCTCACCCCCCGTTCCCGGTAACTAGTATTCTATTCCTTCTTTCTATGTATTTGACTTATTTTTTTATTCCACCTACAAATGAGATCACACAACTTTTTATCCGTCTGGCTTAGTTTATGTAACTTAGTGTCCTCCAGGCTTATCCACATTATAAATGGAATGTAAAATATTTGCACCCCACACATTCACTTTGTCTCTGGGTCTCACACACACACACACACACACACGCAGATTCTGTATTTATCATTTGCCTAAGTTACTTCCACAACTTGGTTATTATGAATACTGTTGTAATAAATATGAGAAGGAAGATTATGTGTACCATGTGTTGATTTTATTTCCTTTAGATACAAGCCAGCAGAGGGATTGTTGAGTCACATGATAATTCTATTTTTGTTTTAGAAAAAGCACCATACTGACTTCATAATGACTATGCTAGTTAGAAACAGTGTTCAGGTTTATTTTATCCAGACCATCACTAATATTTACCCTTTTTGACTTTTTGATAATAGCCATCTTAACTGGTGTAAGGTAATATTTCAATGTAATTTTAATTTGTATTTCTTTGGTGATTAGTAATGCTGAACACCTTTTTATGCATCTGTGGGCATTTTATATCTTCCTTAGAAAATTTTGTTTCAGGCATTTTGTCCATTTTTAAGAATTGAGTTATTTGTTTTCCTTTTATTGAGTTTTGTTGGGTTCTTTGAATATTTTGGATATTAACCACCTATGTTACATATAGTATGCAAATATTTCCTTGGCCAGTAGGTTGAATTTTCATTGTATTTGTTTTCCTGCTCTTTAGAAACTTTTTTATTTGATGTAACTTAACACTTTCAAAATAAAAACTCTCAACAGAATAACTGTGAAGGTAAATTTCCTCAACCTAATGAAGCCCATGTATGAAAAGCCGACAGCTAACGTAAGCAGTGGCAAACCCTGGAAGGTTTTCTTCTAAGATCCGGAACAAGGCAGGGAACAGTACTTTACCACTTGCATCCAACATAGCACTGGAAGTACACTCGAGAGCTATTAGACAAGAGAAAGAAAGAAAGCACCCAATTTTAAAAGATGTTCATAAAATTATCCCTGCTTACAGGTGACATAGTCCTATCTGTGGAACACCCTCAAACTCTACCAAACATTTGTTAGAATAAATAAACTCAGTAAAATGGTAGGATCCAAACCAACATTAAAAAAATGTTACATTCTTTACCTTTCAGATCTATTTGGGAGAAAAATGTCAAGAAATCAATCCTACTTATGGTAGCAACAAAACAATAACATACTTAGGAATAAATATCGAGGAAGTGAAAAATCTGAACACCAAAAACTGTGAAATACTAAAGAAAACAGTTGAAAGAGATACAAATAAAAGGGGAGATACCCTCTATCCTTAGACTGAAAACCAGTGCCCACGCTAAGCAGTGTATAGATTCAATGCAATCTGTATCAAAATTGCAATAGAAATTTTCAAGTAATAGAAAAAGCAATTTTAAATCTGACCTGAATATTCAACATTATCTGGGGAAAGATAAACCAAGTAGGAGACATGTTTCTTTTGTCAATTATATTGCTGTAGTGGTGCATACCTTGTAATCCCAGCACTCTAGAAGCTGAGGCAGGAGGATTGTGAGTTTGAATCCAGCGTGGGCTACTTAGTGCCTCCAAAATAACAGCATCCTGCAAAGAAATGGTGATCAGCACAGTATGGTATTGGCACAACATACATGTGAACCCGTGGAATAGACAGCCAAGAAGTAAACCCATGTATGCACTACTGACCTTTCTAAAAGGTCATCAAAAAGACACTGAGCAGGGAGAATGGCCTCTTCAATGAATGTGTGTGAAAGGCTAACTGTTCACCTGCAAACTGTTATAACCAGCCCTTTTCCTACACCATAGGTAAAAATCTATTCAGAAAGGATTAAAGACCTAAACATAATACCTGAAGCTAAACTCCTGAAAGAAAACAAATGGAAAACTCTCCTTGCTATTGCCCTGGTTCTATCTATCTGTACATATATAGGTAGACATAGACCTAGAGACACAGACACAGATGCTGACACAGATACAGACTATTTGTGGACATCACAACGAAAGCTCAGGCAACAGAAGCAAAAACGAGGATACTGGGCTTTAATTTAACTGATCTTGATGACCTTCAAGGTTTAAATGAAGCCTGTGTAGCACATCTGGGACATGCTCGTGCTCAGGCTTGGGCTTTAGGAGCTTCTCACGATCCTTTCTTTACTTCTTATCTCAGGGCCTTTGCTATTACAGGATCCTTCTTTTCACCCAGAACATTCTTTTTCCTCACGTTCTTGTCATTCTTTTGTCTTGCATTTCCTTCAGCTTCCATTTTAAATTTCATTTCTATAACAGATGAGTTTCCCCCAGTGTGGAGATCTCTAGCACCCCTCTTTTTTTTTAGTGCATATAATATTATAATTATTAATAGTTTTAAAAGTCATTTTGTCAGTAGCTCTCTTTCTTGGGTGCATAGTAGAGGTCAGTCAAGCCCTGTGGGGACATGCAGAGAGCACTGTGCTTATCTCTCTTTTTTTTTTTTTTTTTTGCAGTACTGGGGATCGAACTCAGGACCCTGCGCCTGCTAGGCAGCACTGTGCTTATCTCAATTCCCATCCTTTTCAGAGTGTGCGGTATTTTACTAGCCTCTACCTGATGCTTGTTTTCTACTGGTTATTTGTGCCCCAGCACTGAATACTTATGTTCTGGTGCTGGCTATTTCAGTACCCTAGCAAGCTGACACCCTAGAGCCAAAGTAACCGCCTTTCCAAACCAACACGGGCCAAGGTCAAACAAATTAACGAATGTGGTAGACTCCTGTTGTCCTACCCCTTATGGCAGCCATAAACCACAAATCACTGTTATTTGCAATGTGGATACTGTGAGTTGAAATTTGTTATAACAACAAAGTACACAACATATTTTAAAGATTTGGGATGATAACAAATGAAACAATCTAATTAATAATTTTAATATTAGTTTCATGTTTAAATGATATTTTAGAGGTGTTAGGCAATATAAAATCTAAAATTAATTCAAATATTTCTTTTTACTTTCATAATGTGGCCAGTTAAAGGTCTAATTTAGATATGTGGCATTTATATGTGACTCATGTGATGTTTCTTTTTAACACTGCTGCTGCAGAATTTCAAGGGAATTTATTTGTGGGTAGTGCTTAGATAACCTAGATGGACACTAACTGTGACAGAAGTGACTCAATGAAGAAAGCTGGGTGAGATATTTTAACTGCAGTCTAAAGATGGACATGCTTGATCCTTCACCGGGTCAGTTGCATAAACTCTTATGACTGGGAGTCCTAGATCATAGAATGTTTTCTAGAAAATATTTGAGTGCACAGAGCAAACTAGAGAAGAAGGAAAGGAAGATTAAGGAAGTAGTGTCTTGAACTCAGTGTTCCAAAATAAAAGAGGTTTATTGCATAGCTAAACACAGAGTGAAGGCAGGGGGCTTAGAGAAAGGCAGTTGAAGGGTTGAACAACAGAGAAATGATGGTCTAGGGAATTTCAACTGAAGCAAAGGCTTGAAGGACCAAAACCAAAGCAGAGTGAAGCAACTGAGATCAGTCAGATACAGGAGTTCAGGGCTAAAACTCTTTCTTATTTGCTCATCTTTTTCTCTTTGTAGTACAGGACAAGTGGTCGAACTCAAAGATGAAGCATTGTGGTCCATGTATGGACTTTGATCCTAGACAATAGACTTAGGTTATAGACCTGTGTGTCTTTGCACAGAGTGGGATATTTAACTTCCAAGTGACAACCTGTACAGCATGAATGATGAAAAAGTGATTTAAAATGGATAATGTGAAAATTAGTACAGAGATTTCCCAAAAAATTAAAACTAGACATTCTATTTGGCCCAGCTTTCCCCCTCTAGGTATCCGCTGTGTCTCATTAAAAGCATCATATTACAGTGATACACGCACACCCATGTTCATAGCAGAACAGTTCATAATAGTGAAACCTTGGAAGCAGCCAGTGTGTCCATCATGTGGTGTTTATACACAGTAGAGCACTACTCTACCATAAAGAAAGATAATTCAAGTCATTTGCACAAAGGTGGATGCACCTTGAGACCATAATGTTAGTGAAATATGTCAGACACACAAGCTAAGCACCACCTGGTTTCTCTCCCATGAGAGACTCGAGGGTAAAGGTAGAGTGAGATAGAAGATAGACCATAGAAAGTAGGGAGACAGACCTTTTCCAAAGAGGGAAGGGACGAAAAGATGAAAGAGAGAGGAGAGGGAAAGGAGATGGAAAAGCAAGTAAGACACGCTCTATGCCTGCACCAACTCCACACAAAGTAGATATAAACATGATGTCCTGCAAAAACGCACAGAAAAGGAAGGGATCAAGAGACGGGTAAAGGAGCATGGAGGGATGGGAGGGGTGAGGGAGGGATTAAGGTTCGTTATATACGTGTACAACTCCCACGGACTGTAAACGTCGTGTACTAAAAAATGGAAAGGTCAATCATTAATCCTTAACTCTAAGGACTAAACACTGATGGTAACGTTGGCAAAGGCGAGAGCATTGTTTTGAGAGCATGTTATGGCAAAGAGAGGAAGTCCCATGACTGGAATCCAACTCCGTGGTCTGTGTGTGTGAAAACTGGGTCAGAACCTTCAGTGGATTCTCAGTCATCTAAGTGGATTCTTTTATTTAGATGCCAACAAGAAAGCACCACTTGGAGAAAGGAGACACTGATGTGTATTTGGGAAATCCCAGAAAGCATAATCCTGGAAAAAATATGATATTCACTGATACTAGAAAGGAGGCAAAAGGGGGCAGGGAGAGCTTACCCCTAAAAAGCTATTTATGAGAATTCGTTGATCACTGCTTTTCTTATTACAAAATAGACCTCTCTCATGCCTTTGCTTGTGTAAACCATAATTTAATTAACCTCAAACACCAAATTCAGATCATCAGTGACTTATGGAAATTTTTTGGACAGCCCTGATTTACATAAGATTGGTTGATGGGTAAAGGGATATTAAGTTTTTCATTCTCTTGTTCACTTTGCTAGTGATTTGGCTCAGGAAACGCTATCACTGTTTTACTCTTCTAAAAATCTGATTGATTTCATCAGTAATTTCACCTTTTCACAGAAGTGGGAATACTATTTAAACCTATTGGTTTTACAGTTTGATTCATACGTGTGGTGTAAGAATATGTTCAAGCCCTGGGGAATCCTTTCAGTGCCTCTGAACCGGGCAAGGCTCATTTGTGTTTTAATCTGTGTCATTAACTTGTTAAAGGAAACAGCTAAAAATAAGGTAACACTATCTAGTTTATAACTCTGGCTTTAACTATGACAACCTAATTAGAGTTCTTTGTATTTAAAATGCTGTCTCTCACATTGTCAAAAGACATTTTAGTATGGTTCGTATGGTTCATGGATAATGTCAAGTTAAACACATTTATGCACTTCTCACATTTTATAGATGAGCTATAAGGTCAGATGCTTTTGAAAGTCAGCACAGCAAAACAGTAGCAACTTAAACATTTCTTTGAATTCTTTATCATCTAAGTCAGGCTAAATTATAATTCAGGATTATTTTTAAAGTTATTAAAACATGAAGAAAACTGTTGCGTGCAGGTGTGTGTGTGTGTGCATGTGTGCATGTGTGTGTGTGTGTGTGTGGTAGTGAAGTTTTTGTCATTATCATTAGAAAGATAAATTTAAATACTTAGCAGTTTATAAGTTATGTCATAATGAAATTGTGCATTACTGGTTAAATAAATATTTTAGAGTACTGAAGGTATATAAACAAAGTTAAACCTGGAGGCTGAAGTATTGTAACAGGATGCAAAATAGGACTAAGATGTACTTCTAATGGCAATTTACTATTTTTGGACATGTTTAGGGCATAGTCGTGTCTCCCAACAGTATATGGAAATTTATGTAATATGAATTTCTGATTTTATGCTATGTGTTTAGAAAGTTTTTGTGGTGTATTTTGCCACTGATTTCCAGTTTCATGGCACCTTAGTCTGATAATATGCAACATTTCAATTTCTTTGCATTTACCTAACCATGTTCTGCAATCTAATATGTGGTCCATATGGAGAACATCCCATGTGCAGCTTTAAAGAATGTATATTGCTCCTGTTGTGAGGTGGAGCGCTCCACACCACTCGGCCCACTTGCTCAAAGTCTTGGTTTAGCTCTGATGTTTATTTGTTGACCTTTTGTCTAATTGTTCTATTTGTAACAGTGAGGTACTGAAGACCCCATTACAACTGTATTAGTGCTTATTCAATTTTTCATGTCTGTAATATTTGCTTCATACAGTTGGGTGTGCTGATATTTGGTGCCTATGTATCTATGATTGTTAGCCGTTCCTCTTGGATTGTTCCCTTTATAAGGATGTGGTGACCTTCTTTGTTTCTCTTAATCAGCCTTGGATTGAAATCCACTTTGTCTGCAAATAGAAGAGCTACATCTGCTTTTTTCTGGGTTCTTGTCATGTGGCGTATTATATTCCATCCTTTGGCTTTTGGTCTATAAATTTCTTTTTTAATTAAATGTGTTTCTTGTATGCAGCATATTGTTGGATCTTGCTTCTTGATGTATTCTGAAGTCTGTTTCTTTTGATTGGTGAGTTGAACTATTTACATTGATGGTTATCTGATAAGCTAGAAGAAAGATAGCATCTTTAATATATTGCACCTAAAAAACTGGCTTTCCACATGCCAAAGATTAAAACTAGATCCCTATCTTTCATCTGCACTAAACTAAAATGCATCACAGATCTAAAGATGACAACATAAAAACTAAATCTGTTGGAAGATAGAATAGGTAGAACTCTTAAATTAAGACAGTGAAAGCCCAGCTCACACAGGAACTATCACAGTCAACAACTGTGATCTCATCTTAGTAAAAAGATTTGCATAGCAAAAGAAACCACCATTACAGTGAAGAGACAACTCATAGTATGGGGAAAAATTTTGCCAACTTTTCCTCAGATAAAGAACTAATATCCAGAATATATGAAGAATTTTTAAAAATTAGAAATCCCCCCCCCCAGTTTAAAGACTCAATTCAAAAATGGGCATCCAAAATGAATAGGTACTTCTCAGAAAAAGAAGAAATGACAGATAAATGTATGAAAAATTTCACCATCACTGACCACTTGAGAGATGCATATTCAAACAATGCTGAGATTCCATCTCACTCCAGAAATAATGGCTACCATCAAGAAATTAACCAATAACAAACGCTGGAGGGGCTATGGGGAAAAGGAACACTTCTCCACTGTTGGTGGGAGTGAAGACTGGTGCAACCACTGTGGAAATCAGTGTGGAGATTCCTTAGAAAACTACAACTAGAGGTTACATTTGATTCAGCTATTCCTCTTCTTGGTGTCTTCTGAAAGATTTAGAAAACATCATATCCCAGTAATATATGCACACCCATGTCTATAAAGGCACTGTGTGGAGTAGCTAAACCTTGAAAACAATCCAAATGTCCATCAGCTGATGACTAGGTGAAGAAGATGTGTTTTTTTTAAATTATACAATGGAGTTTTACTCTGCTGCTCTGCCATAAACTTTTGAGACTTTTCTAGGTAAATGGGTTCACCTTGAGACCATACTCTTACATGAAATAAATTAGACACACATGTTTAAACACTGTATTGTTTCACTGGTGTGAGAAATCACAAGTGTAAATGAGGACCAAAATGCACAATAGATATTGGGAAATGGGAAGAAAATACTCCGATGAGAAGGGGAATAAGGGAGACAGAGGGGAAGGGAGGGGAGGGCAGGGAAGGAAAGAGCGGAAGGAGAGAGTGGGCACAAAGCTTTTGTAAGCAAGGGGGGGCAGAGGGGCTGGAGAGAGCAGCGGGGTGAGGAAAAGAAGAAAGATATATTATGTACAGGTACAAATTCCCCATGGTTAATGTGATAATATGTATATCTAGAATATACCAATAAGAAAAGAAAAAATAATAGAAAGAAAAATGAAAATAAAGGAATAAAACTAAGAACAGGGAAATGAAAATTGTAACATTTATATGTTCTCAAAAGTTTGAATATCAAATAATGGATCTTTTAAGCTTATTACATAGATTTTCTACTCTTAGAAGATGATTTTAAAAATATAACCATATTTTAATAAGATATATTTTAGAGGTGAGCTTTCAGGCATGAAGGAAGAAATCCGTAGCGTGTCTGACAGCAGGACTCAGCTGCTGAACCACTGCACAGGTGCTGGAGAGAGCAAAGTTTTGCAGGTGCTTCCCAGGTTTCATGCGGTTATTCCATGACTTCGTGGGAGTTCTCACTTGTTTTTTAAACTAAGAATCTGTGGTTTTTCCAAGTCTGTCCCTTTGATGTGTTTTATGTGAGTAATTTCCTACTTATCCCCACCCTCAAATTAGTTTTCCCCCCAATTATTTTTATTACAAAGGAAATTAAGTTTAGATACTTATCTATGATTAAAACATTAAGAATGTATTAGTTTTTATTACAAAAATAATGGCTACACATGTTCCAGTTAGTGTTTCTGTTTGAAGGGTTGATTGCTTTTTAATGGACTGAATAAATATTATTTATTGCATCAGTGAGGTTCATTTATGAAACAACTGTAATATATCAATATTAGTTACTAAAGTTCTCTACATACTCAGAGTTAAAGTTCATTTTATAATATTGCAAAACACATTGCTCTCAAATCTCATAAACACTTTTATCTCAGACCAACTCTATTTCTGTTTCTAGTTTATATAGAAATTTAGTTAATTTATAGCAATTATAAGTTGAATGAGAAGGTCCCTCTGCAAAAACAAATTGAGTGTTGTTTTAAGAGAAAATTTTAAATTGTATAATTTGCCCCTATACACTTAAAACATGGGTTTTAGCTCATTTGGCTCCTCCTGTGTCATAAGGAGACCTGGAAGGAGAGGCACCTGTCGCGAGAAAGGCCACTTTTGCGGTGATGATTAGCAGGCAGCAAGCACCAAGCTCCATCGCATTTTGATTAGGTATGGAGTAGGAAGGCTCAGGACTACTAACATGGTTTTTTCTCAGTTATATACTTTAACTGAAAACACAAATGATTGGGATATACTTTACAGGATGTTATATGTTAGTTATAGTAAAACAATGGTTATTGATTCTTCTGCTAAACTAGAATTTTTTTAAGTACCTGAGTGTTGGTATAAGATAAATCCTGCTAAATAGTGTTCCTTTGCTGACCCTGAAAACATAGTTTTTGAAATACCTCCTGACCTATCAGAGAGAGACTAAATTATATTTTCCAAGTCACCTCAGAGTCCAGGAAATAGTTCTTTGAACATATTTAACGTATATGCTACATGAGTGATAACTTTATATATATGAATAAGCTATGCTTAAAAAGTTTTTAATCATTATTCTGTTTTAAGTCTTTTTTACAGCATGTTGAAAATCCTTGTACATATTGAGACTAATTATTACAGAATGTGACTTTTGGTTTCTTTTCATATTTTCTATAAAAGATAAAAATATGTATAGATATTTCCATTAAGAATTCCCACAATGATGAAATATGACCAGTTATTTCATCTCCTTGATAGTATTATTAGACAATTTTTTCTTCTGATGCAAGAACTTATTGTTGAATAAGAAATAATCAAGCTTTCTAAATGTGGAAAATAGACTCTGGAAATTCTTCAAAGGCTTGTGGTTTTTGCCGTTTGTAGTCCAGACAAGAGCAACATATCCCTTGTTCATGTATGTAAATAAAGATACAGAAGGAATCTTGTGGTAAAACTTAGATGCAAATTAAACCAATAGGCTAGGTTTCCATTTTGTTTGATTTAGAAATTTATTTGTAAGTAATTGAATTTTGGCTAACTAGTCTCTGGCCGTTAAGCCTGAGACCATGAGTTCCACCATTGCACTAACACCTGCACTTAACAAGACTCAGAGGCCCCGTGGAATTTACGCCAATCAATGAGGGTGGCAAAACACACAGTGATGCTTTCAAGACAAGAAACTGCCAGGGGCAGAATTCAAGCTACTGTGGGATTTGTACTTTGCACTGTCTAGTGAGACAGACTTTCCTATTCAAATATATCTTAGAGCAAAACAGGGGACAGCACATTCCAGCTTCCACCTGGCTCGAATCTGGAGGAAATGTGAGCCAAGCCGACAGCACTGTAACAAACCTAAAAATGTGTTTGGATCCTAGGATTTACTCTTCCAATACTAAAAGGCAGGATGTGTCTTTGGCACAGTGAATTCACTTCTATATTTTTCTCCTGGCTTCTTCTTTGTTCTGCGGCCTTACACTTGCTTTTAACCTGAGAAAGCGCCAATCTGGAGGTTCATTCAAAGGGGGAAGGAAAACCAACTAGAGTCATAGTGCACGCTAGGACGGCACTGACATCCCCCTGCTGCCCAGTCTCGGTCTGGCAACCATGACTTTCTGACTCCTAGAGAGTAAGAGCCTCTCAAAAGCTTCCTTACCTGTGAAATGAAGGTTGTAACACTTTCCACGCAGAATGTCACTCTCAGAGGAAAATGTATTCTAAGTCAAAGGGAAACCATGAATAAGAAGTACATTTCAAATGTTTTAGTGTGCAAATATATTGCTTATTTTGGGTTTGGGCACTTAAAATCCAAGGGTGAGAAACTTTTGTGCTTTTAGAGTCTGCAGCATGCATTCATTGATGTGACTACATTTTAAAGCAGTGATTTTGTTAACCAAGACTACCCAACAAAATCGAAACAAAGGGAGAATCTGGCACGGAGCCCAGGAATCATTAATGTTAAAAGGCTCCATAGGTCCTGCCAATGGGTAGTACTGGTAGGAAGTTCTGCTTTAAGTGCTCCAGTTTGCTGCAGGATGAGACTCTTTCCTGCCTGCTGGGGAAACTACACAGCCTGGTGGGGGGACCTGTGAGCTGGGAAGGCCTTCACTACCCTGTCCTTGTGGTTTCTCCAGTAAGACACGTTAGACTTTCCCTGAATTACCAAGGTATTTTGCCCAGTGTTCCATTGGCCCTTTCACTAATGCTCTTCGTCTCCACTGCCTGTGTTTGAGCTCCGTCACAGGTGCTCTAGATTACTGCAGAATATTTCTACCTGATCTCAGCTTTCATTCTCCTGTTTGCGCTGCTGCCACAGTTCCCTCCTTTTCTGTTTTGTCCCAGCCTCCCTAGTGCTGGGCTTACGGTGTGCGCCACCGCGCCCAGCTCATAATCCTGCTCTAAAGTCAGACCTGGCTCGCCTTTAGTTTAAGACCTTTTGATGAGGAAGGAAGGGAAAAGGAAAAAAATATGAGATAGTTATATGCTCCTAATTTCTCCAAGTTAATTGGAAAGAAAAGTTTGTGCTAATGTTGTTTAGAGAATTTTTATGCCCCTGTCTTGTACTCCGAGTAACTACTTTGAAGATAAAAATATGGAGTGTATTAACTGCTTTTAATTCCTATGAAATCTGTTTTTCATAAACTAAAACACCCAAAACTTTCTGAAGAACATGTGCTCACTGCCTACGGGCTCCTGTCTCGATCGCCTCTGTGATGAGAGTCTCGGTCCTGGTGGTCCTTCCCCTCCCCGGCTTCAGTCGCGCACACGAGCTTGCACTAATCCATCATGCTGATGCCGTTCACTGAGTTGCTCAAGAATTTTTTCTCTTAATTTCTTCTTTATAGGCTAGTTTTATTAATCTGTCAAATTCATGCTTTTAAGTATTCTTCACTGATATTTTCAACTATTTCAATTAGAGGGAAACGTTATAAGCAGTCAAAGGGAAGCTACAAATAAAACAGAATGCGTTCTAAGTATTTGGGCATGCAAGCATGTTCAGCCGTGCAATGAATCAAAACTCTGAAAAGTATATATTTTGTACAAACGCTTTAATGGTCAAAAATGCAGTACTTTCTCCCTCAACAACAGTCGTGGGCTCTCAAATTATGTAAATGCTGGTGGCATATCATGATAGTCCTTTCAGCTGTGAAAGTTTTCCTGGCCATCGTGGCACTGAAATTGCTTTCCCACGTCCAGGTCTGCCTGACTGGGGCACTCATTACAAATATGTGGGCTTTCCACTTACCAGCTGGGGAAAAAGTGAACCACGAGACACATGAGAAGCAGTGTTACATGGTGCGTCGTACAGGCCCCAAAGTGGGAAGAAAGAAAGACTCTGAGACCACTTAGTCCTGAAGCGATTATTCTAGTCCCTGACTTGTCTAGGGTGAGAGCCAAGGACACTTAGAATATTTAATGAGAAGATAAGGGAACTTCGAGATTCTCTCTCCTAGCTTCTAGAGATATACCTAAGGTTAAACATTAATGAGATACAAGTTAATAATTCTACTCAATACTTCATCTCTCTCCTTTTCTTCAAAAAATCCCCAGCTGTCTGCAGAAGCTCAGATGTTTGCTCTCTAACAAGATTCACAGATGCTTTGGGGCAGATATTCTTTTTGTCTCTCAAACATTCTTTATTAGGTTATTTGATTAAAAATTATATAGAAAACTTCAGGGCTGCATATTTGCAAGGCAGAGACGGACCAAGAGCGGAATATATTCTGCAAGTTGCTGGAGAACAGCACCAGCGAGGGTCACATTTCCGTCCTCTCCTCTCCACCTTTTTGATTTTCTCCTTTTGTTCTCCTTTTCCCGTCTCTGTCTTACTCTCTACTCTTCTACATGCTGCCATTTGGTAATACGTACAACTAACTTTTCTTTCCATTCTTTAATCTCCATTTCAATTCATGTATTGAACAGTACAGTAGGCCAGACACCAAACTAAATACTACAGTTAGAAATATGAAAAAAAATGCACCATTGCGTTTGCAACTACACGATCTAGTGTTGAGGGAAATACACAAGTACATAACTAACCCTAAGGTTTGGAGTCAAATCACACTAGGGAAGCAGGGCTTTGCTACTTTCCTTTAATTGTGTGTGTTTCTCTTCGAGGATGCCAAGATAGCTCGAGGACTCCACATCATTTCCTGCAGCTATCGCATGTAGTTGAATTTAAAAGTTCTGGAAAAAGAAAGAATAGTAGATAAAAATGGTCTTATAGTCCATGATAAGGGTGCTGACATTTGCATTAAAGTCTGTGAGAAGCCACTTCTGAAAAGTGTTACGAAAGAGAACATGCTAATCATAATGATGATCATACTGTTAGGAACATATTTGACAATCATGAGGAGAATAGAGAGGTAGAGGAGACGGAACATTAGACATAAGGACCATTTCCAAGGAGGCCTTATCATTGTCCACAGTAGCTAACGATACATGCCTGGAGCAGGTCTTGTAGAAACTGCACATCTAGAGAACATGCAAAGGTTCGACCTTCAGAGAAGATGTGGGAAAGCAGTGGAAGGGAAAAGTGTGAGGCGGCCCGGGTTCGGGTGTTTGCCGCTACTGCCAGAGGTACAGGAGGAGGAGGAGACCTAGGACGGGGGCAGAGGGAGGGTCGCAATGCGTTAAACTGTGAATGCACCTGTTTTGAAGGCTCCATAGGGTATTAAATATATATTGGAGGAAAATATGGGTTTGGAACAGGAAGGAGAGACTGGTATCAAAGAGAGATCAGCTCTGGAAATTTTCGGTTGATGATTTGGATGGCTGAGCTCACAAGAGTGGACACAATTCTGCTTGAGAACAGGGTGGAGAGTGACAAGAGCCGAGAGATGGGTATTGGGAAGCCGACGGGGGAGGAGGAGGCAACCGCTGAGGAGTAAACGGCCTGTGACGTAGAAAAAAGACAAAGCAAACGACTTAACGGGACCAAGGGAGAAAAACTTCCAGAAAAGGTAAATGAAAACAGCAGCGAATATCATAGAGAATCCAAGTTAGAAGGGGCGAAGAATGTTAACTGAGCTCAGTAACACAGTAGCCACTGGTGACCTGGGCAAGAGGTTATAAAGTAGAGCAGGTAGAGTGGGGGGGGGAGCACTGGAAGCTGGGCAAAGGCTCTCTGAGTGACGGCTCTGGTGAGGAAACAGCAGCAGCACCAGACTGTGACCAAGGAGGCTGCGCTCAGGGGCCCCGCGCGCAAACTCCTCTTGCTCCCCAGGCCTGAGTGACAGCCTTCTGTGGGGGCCCAGAGCTGGAACAGAAGAGGACAAAGGTGTATTAGGTGCTGCTCCATCCCAAGAAGACACTGAATGGGCTGCTCCCCCAGCTGTCTCTGGGCCAATGCTGTCTCGCAGCCCACTGCAAGCTGCAGTGGCCGAGCACCTTGTAAGGCCTGCTTATGGCAACAAACTGATCAGCTATTTGTTCTTGTGTAATTCAACCTCAATACTGTAGAGGAAAAATGTATACTTGATCTCTATTTG
>PVLD010024700.1:0-24973 GCA_004027595.1 Dinomys branickii
AAATTTGCATGTCTGTATATGGGTCCATACATCTACAATTCGAAGATATCAATGGATAAAGCAACAACTACTGTTGAGACCATATCACCTTGTCTATAGATTAGTTGTGATTGTACTATTTTCTATGATAATGGGTGTCTGTTTGTCAATATGTTTTTGTACTTTTATGTTTCTAAAATAAAAATAAAAAAAAAATAAATAAACTCTAGATGGATTTGAAGTTTTAAGTAGGAAATGCCAAAGTTCCTAGATGAAAATATTTGCATACATCTTCAGGACCTTGAATTAAAATCAATTGAGTATTTAAAAAGTCCTAATCATAGAGGAAGTAACTCACAAGTTACAGTTAGATTAAGAACCTATTGAAAGACCTTCACTTTTTAGAAAGCAAATAAGGAAGTTATGGAATTGAAGGAAATATCAAAGTCACATCCTACAAAAAATAATGCATAAACCTAAAGAGCTACTGCAAATCAATTTTAAAGATACAGTCCTATATACTTCCTAGCTATTTCACAAAAAAAGAAAACCAAATGGCCAATAACACTATGAAAACTGCCCAGTTTCAATAGTAAATTAAGGAAATGCAAGCTAAGATCACAAATCAATATCACTATAAACCCACCAAGATGACAGAAATTAAAGACTGGTAGAATCACAACTCACTAACCTTTGTAGTTTTTACTGGAATGTACAGTGCCCTTCATAATTAATTAAAATAAAATTCAAACTATGTTGGAGAGAAGAACCAGTAGAGTCATTTAAAATAAATAAAAGACAACAAAAATATTTTAATCAAGGCAAAACTGCTTAAATGGTACTTATAAAGTAGGGAAACATGTCAAAAATTCAATTCAACCAATAATTTGTTGACTTACACTATGAATTTTGATAGCATAGTGCAGTTGTCTTTTAGAAGGAATGCATACAATATTTTTTAGTTTATAAAATTTTTTTCAATATTCATGATAAAAGAAAATTATGAACACAGAAGGGAGGTAAAAACAATGTCTATCTTACCAGATATTTAAATTTACTATGAAGCTACTGTAATCAAGACACTCTGGCCCTGATACAAAAGAATAGATTTGTGGAACAGAATACAGCCCAGAAATAAATCTATAAAATCAGCATTTTAGTTCAATAGGAAATAATTGGTTTTTTAATAAAATATCTTGGCATAACTCACCTTCTTTTTGAAAGAAAACAAGCTAGATCATCTACCTCTCACTATATGCCAAAATAAATTCCAGATGGATAAAACTTTAATGTAAAAATATTTTTGAAATTTTTTAAAATTAGAAAATTAAGATATTTTTACAACCATGAAGCAAAGCTTCTTATACATGACATAGTTGCTAGTCATAAATTTAAAAAGACATATTTTGACTGCATAAAATTAAAATACATATGGAGAGCCCACCATAAACAAAATAAAAATAACTAAGAAATCATTTGCTTATAGCATAGGGTACTTCTTTTAATACGCTAAAAAAGTACTTAATGGGAAAAAAAATGAAAAAATTAGAAGAAACAATGAACAAAAGCTATAAATAGCATTTGTAGAAAATTTTATCCATTTGACCAAGAAGCCTGTAAAGATGCTCAGCTTCACCAATACCTAGAGACATGGAACCTGAAGTTACATGTTTTTACCCATATCAACAAAATTGAAAGTATTTATGAAATTTGGAATTGAAGACATAGGAAATAGACGCTGATATTTCATTACTGGAACGTTGAGTTGTTCAAGCTTCTTATAGTAAAATAACATCAAGAGGTCTGGTCAATGCAATTAACCTTTGAAATGTGCATGTTTTGACTAAGCAACTTCACTTTGGAGAATTTACCCTATGGAAACAAAAGCGGTGTATGCTGATAAATATAAAGAGAGTCGCAAAAGTTTTTGTGAAAGCAAAAGAACAAGAAAAAATACTCCTGGAAATGAATGTTATTGATACCAAAATAACTAAATATGTTGTGGAGTAGCCATTCTACAGATGTGGCTCTTTTAAAAAAGGAAAAGAGAAGGGAAGTAAAAGAAAAAATGGAAGACTTAGATCAGTATTTTGTATTAATACTTAGTATTTACAACTTTATTCATTTTACAAAAGAAATGTGGTCTCTAGCCTCATATATTTACATGGATATGATGAGAGTAAAATAAAGAATATAGATCCTGTGATCGTGCACGTTATGGTTGGTCTAGATGTCCCCCCCAAAGCCTCATGCAGTCATGGGGTGCAGCCTTTTCAGAGGTGGCTGAATCTAGTTTGTGATTGATTAAAGGTCCAATGGTAAGACTAAAGGTGTGGGTGCCATATCTACCCTAGGGCGGGTAGCCTGTACACAATATGAAGAGAAAGAGACTTGGCCCACCCCCTCCCTTGCTGTTTTTGCTGTCTTCTGCAGCCTTTAATGGCTGCTTCTCTGCCCTGAGCCACCCCGCCTTGGAGCCAGCAGTGGTTTATGGACTGAAATCCCTACAAACTGTGAGCTAAATATACCTTTCTTCCTTTAACTTTGGTGTAGGGTATTTTTGTCTCAGCAACAAGAAAAATAATTAAAGAGTGCATAAACTTTACATTCTCTAGTTTGATTGACTGGTTACAGAACATTTTATTATATTTGTTAAGTGTGATGATTTGCTGGAAGTTATTTTTTTAATTGGCTAGTTATTTTTCTTTAAAGAGAAATGAAAGTACTTGAATTGGGGAATGGAGTGGAAGAGGCATTGACAAATGACTGCTACTTGCAACTGCACTGTTGGAACCAAAGAACCTGCAAGGATTCTGCTGTAATTCTATTTATCTCTCCCCTTCTCATCACAGCACAGAACATGACTACCTCAGAGACAGGAAGTAAAGAAGGGAAAATACGCTAGAATCAAGTAAATAAACCCCTTTTGTTCATCGGCAAGGTTATCTTCGAGTAAATAAACATATACTTGCACACTAATGTGGGCAGAATTGTATTATTTAGGAAATTTTGTCCAGAATGTAGCAGAATTATAAATCCACACGGTGAATAGCTGGAAACTAGCTTAGAAATACCTATATCAGCTTCTTCCTTTCAAAGTTAGATCAGAGCAGAACAACAAAACATTATGCTCGAGAGGGAAGTGATCTTCCCTCTTCATAATTCTACCCCCCTAATACAGAAACTCTGAAGAAGCAGCGAATATTTGTTGAGTTTTTGTGAGCACTAAGATCTTTCCGAAAGTTGTACTTTAGAAATACTGCTTTAAATCCACAAGGCAAATTTGTTGTTAAAAGAGACAAATGAATTATTTCAATGTGCATACTCTTTAAATAATAAGAGCTTTAGAGTTTTTAAATACTATTGTGTCTTTCTGAAAAAAGAACGAGGCACTACATTGTATTATATTATTAAACTGTGGCAGTGAAAAGTCCATACTCTTAAAACAGGCAGGAAAAACCATTTCAGTGATGCTATCAATGATACTTCAGATCGCTACTAACAAAAGTGTATTTCTTTTCCACTGTACGACATACTCAAGTGTTTTTACGGACAGGAAAATCTAGAGATTGTCCAACGCTTGTAAGGCCAGCACACTTAACTTAATTCAACTCTCCTAGAAGTTGCGTTAATTCTGGCTTGCTTTTTACTTCACCTGTAGATCTTTTTCTGCGTTTTTAATTTATTGACTGCACTTTTGTCAGCTGCAGCACCACCTGTTTCTAGCCCTTTGGCTTTTGTGTTGATAAATTGTGGTATGAATACTTCAGGGTCTTCCTTTATAGCCCTTGTCAGCCTTTCCCAAATATATTTGCAATTTTGGTGCTTTTGTTTCTAATCATGTTGTAAACAAAAGAATGTTCACCTGTGTTCTGGGAAAATGCTTGAAGTTTATTAAGCAAGATCAATGAAATAACATTCTATTTTGAGAAAGAATGTGATATATCAATGTATTTCCGTTCCTCCCTATCCTCAGCCAACTGCTTGATTTTCTTCTCAGAGGTTAAAGCTCAGCTTCAGCAACGCTCTCGCACCAATGTAACTTTGTATTCAACAGCTATTTCAGTACTCAGTATGTTTCAGGCATTGGAACATCACATAGGCCTGTCCAACTGAAGCACACATTCCTGCACATGAGAAAGACTATCCATTTATCATATAGCAAGATGATTAATGATATATCAGATAGACATTATCATATGATGGAAACTTTTAAGTTACTCTTAAAATGTGTAAAAAGAAATGAAATACATGAATCAAATATAGCTGGGAAATTAGAATCCAAGAGGAAATATTACTTACAAAGCTAAAACTCTGCCTAGAAGACTTATTGGTTCTGGTCCTTCGCCATTGAAGACCAATCTATTCTTTAACTCAGTCATCCTTGAACATCCCAACTATTTGGGTTGCATTATCTTTAAATTTATAACCTATTCCTTTCTAATCCCTCCCCTATGCCAGCAATTCACCTCCCTCAGGAGCACTTGGAGGTATGTATGCCTAATCTAGTTTCTAAATTAGCTGCCTATTCCTGGACTTGTTTTCCCCAGCTGTACCCACCACAGTTTCTCCAGTTTGTACAGACTCAATCAGCATTTGGGGGGGGACCCAAAACATACCCTCCTGCCCATTCCCAAACAGTGGCTGACATTAGTATAAATAAGATATTAATGTAAGAAATCACAAACTCTACAAAAAATGAAATCTACCAAGAAATACAGATGAAAGAAATGACAAAAAAAAAAAAAAAAAAAAAGAATCTAAGCCTATCAAGACCAGGCAGAAATAAGATTTTCCATAGACAAACAAAATCTGAGTAGGCAGACTTTTCACGATGCCCTTCAAGGTCAGCAGGTTGATTACTTCCTTCTTCAGATCTGGAGTTTTCGTTGGCATTTTGTTTTGTTTATGTTTTATTATGTTTTTGAATGCCTCCAATAGCTTCTTCCCACATCTTAATCACCCAAAAGGAAAACTATAGTTTTCTCATCACTTGGAAGCCATACTTAGCCATTTCAACCCACACTCAAACAAGAATCCTGTCTGGGAAACCTGCATGGGGAGAGGGAGGTAAGACCTGTGGTTGCATCTGAGCTCAGTCAGCCACAACATTCAAGAAGTGCTCAAAAGTAGGGGATATTTAAGCCTCATGATACTTTGAAAAAAATCCCAGCAGCTTCAAAGGAGAGTCAGTGAGAACCATCCCTTAGTATATTTTTTGCACATTTCTGTGAATCTAAAATCTCCCCAGCTGAAACTGTGTGACCTGCCAGCTCTGGGCTTCCTGCTTGTGCCTGGCCCACAACACATACTGCCTGAATTCTGACTACAGAAATAGCTGTATCTTTTCTACTTGTTTAGGCTCTCACCTAGTTACTTCATGCCATTTTAGAAACTAAAAATATTTGGGATTAGACCTTCCTTGTGATTTTTTTAAGCAAGACTAGGTATTATTAAAGCCAAGTTCTCCTGCTCTGGCTTCTCATAGAAGATAGAGGGTATTCAAATATCATCCTGCCTGAAACTTCATTTGATATTCAGTATACTAACATATCTTGGTATGAAATTTGTCAGGATTGCCTCAGAAAGCCTCAGCCTCCTTACTTTTAAGGCATATAATCTAAAAATGCTTACATGAGTCCTATATAGAAAAAATGTGAGTAAGTGTTTGTTCAAAAATTCTTGAAAATTATTCAGGATTCAGTGAATTTCCCCATAGAGGCAATAATGTAAATTAAATTTCGGGTACCAGTCTTCATGAACACATTTGATCCTGTGCATTTCATGGCATTAATGAGGTTAGTGCTATTGGTGCTATTTAACACGAATTGTACTACCGTAATACTAATTGCATTAGTTTAGCACTAACTGAATATTTCCACTGTAGTAAACTTCCATGTATGCCCAAGGGTCCCAGAACACATCTTCTGTTTCAGCATACCTTCTCTGCACACATACCCTTGCCCAAATTCCAGGGCAACATAAAGGAGAAAAATACTAACATTAATTTAGCAACTACTAAGTGTTTAAATGGGACATAGCGTAAACATCTCCTTAATTCCTTACTGACAATATATTTGAAAGCACAGTCATTGAAAGTCTCATTGGGCCTATTATAAAATAATCTTACATTAGTGTAGGAATTTTTTAAAATTTCAACTGAGAGCATTCCCTCACATTCTAATATGAGGCATAAAAGCGTTTCTGCTCTCATAGGACTTGTAGAAGAACAAGCAAAGCACATGCCCAAGCAGGTAAATGCCCTGTTAGCAACACTGCATCCCTACTTTGCTTACATAAGCCGCAAGGGTCTAATAATATTGACCATAACATCTGAAGATAGAGTCAGCCGTACAAACCAGTTTCACAAAGTATTAATCCTAAACTGGAGCACATTATGAAATCTAATTTCCACATTTGTCTTGGTGGGAGAATTTATGAAAACCACTTTATGCCATGTCCTCACTGAAATAAGAGCTGTAAAAAATACTGGCTCTCTCCTTTTCCTCCCCGACAGTTCATATTATGTGTGGAATTTGAGAACACTTTTTTTAAAAAAAAGATCAAATTCCTGATTTCTGAACCACAGAGGAAAGTGTCCAAAGCTGGGAATATAATTGCTACTCTAGCGAGCAGCCTACACAGTAATTATACCTTAATAGTATATTACTTCTTCCCTTTTAAACACTTTTCCATATGCAAAGGACTGTGGGAATATGGATTATCAACACAGGATAAATCTTTCATTATCACTGAACACTGACCACAACTTGCTTCGGGGTTGAATCCTGCACATACTTTCAAATGCTGTGTGGCTGCGAATAATTTATTTCCAAGCAGTTACAATGTCATTACGTAGAAATAATCTTCTGTTATTTCTCCCTTATTTCTTGTTTAGCTCTTCCTTTGTTTAAAGTGACCTGGCAAAACAGTTAGGTGGAACCTCAGCAAATTTTTAAAAATCCATTTGGAAGGTTCAATTGAGGGAAGGGAAGACTGAGAGTCTGTGAACATTTGGGAAAATGCCAGGGGCTTATTCAGAGCTTGCTTATTAAACCTCAGACCTAGTTAACAAGTTTTTTCCTTTTAGGTGAATAAGGAATGATCTCTCAGGTACCTTCTGGCTCTAAGTTTCTGTGATTTAAATTGAGCGGAATTTCCTTAAGAGAGTAAGTTTTTAATGATAGAGTGATCTGAACCCTTAAGCTCTTCTTCAGAAATTCATTTCAAAGGTCTGATTTATGCTTTCAGTATTCATAAAAGCTCAAGCCTGTCCTTGCTCTGTGGAGGTGAACCTCTTTTAAGGACATGCCTTTATGTGACGTGCACACGAGCACAGCATGCATGTTTAAACCAGGTACACAATATGGTGGCAAGTCCATAAGAAATGTTTAAAGCTGATCAAATGTTTCCTAACTTTTCTATCCCAGCCAGGGGCAAGGAAAAATAAAATTAAATTAGATTGAGAATCTAAATTCTTAACCTAGGTTCATTTTAAATTCTTTCTAACACAAACCCTTGAGTTGCTTTTGACAATCCAGTACACACAAAAATTATCATTCAAGTTTGAACACTCTTCTCCAAGCAGCCCAGTTACAAGAAAGAGACTGTGTTCTGAGAAACTAATAATAGCTAATGGGGTCAGCATTGATTTAAGAGCCTTCCATAAACTCTTTTAATCTTCAAAATTACCCTACAAGGAGAATGATTAATATCACCATAGTATAGCTGGAGAAAATTGAGGCATAGTAAGTTTCCCAAGCTTCCACAGATACTAAGAGATAGAGATAGAGTAGAAACTCGAGGGCCAAACATTGCCTTATAAGAGGTCCAAGTGAGATAAATTTACCTTGATCTGATTTCCAGACATTCTTGATTCATTTGCGGTAGGATGAGTTTGGGCTGGAAACAGAGGCCTGCTGGAGGCAGAGCCAATTATAAGATTTTCAGGAATTTTTACCGGCCAGTTGACATCACAGTTTTACACTGGTAGCTTGAGATTGTCCTTCGCACTATTTGTACCTCTCCTACCACAATTCCCAGAGAGTCATACATTTTGATGATCCGATCCTGTCCACTAGAATTGGCAAAAGTAGAAACTATCTGAAAAATAAAGTTAATTGCATTGTAGAATCTGAGATCCTTATTTACTGGGTAATTCTTTTTTGACAGCAATGTACAGTAAATGCAGACCCCTGCCCCAAGGTGGGTGCGCATATGGCCTTTGCCTCTGTATGCCTGGTCCTCATTGTTGTACATGACTTTGACTGATATACTTTCTGATAGTTTCCTGTATGCAAGTTGTCCAAGGCCATGCTGAGAAGCAGTCATGAAGAATTTAAATGACTTACCCTTATTAATCCTGATACCACAGCACTGCCAGAGGCAGTTTTTATCCCTGCCAGATGTGGGGATGGACAGAACTTCAACTCCAAAAAAAAAAAGTTGCAACTCCAGCCAGAGAACTCCCCATGTCCTCCAGTTGGCTTCGGCATAAGCGGTGATGGTGAGCCTTTTACAGGCAAAGGTCCAAACTGCAACCCACGGCCCCCTTTGTCGTCGCCAAGTTCCAACACTGCAATTCAAACTGAATACTGAGGTCTTAGTTTAGAAAAACAACTCAAACATTAACACCTTTTGTCTTGAAAGAAAAATAAATATCACATGCTATCAGTTCACCCCCACTGGCCTAAGGCTTGGCTTGCAGAAGATCAAATAACCAGATCCGTATTTCAGTATTCCTTCTGGAATCTGTAAACTCGCAGCTTAGCAACTTTCTTACGACTGGATATTATCACAGCTACCCAGCCTAATACCTAATGATTTAATATTCACATTCTTTATAGAGTTCATTATACCTGGATCAGGCTGGGTGCAGTGGCACACATCTGTAACTCCATACTTAGGAGGTTGAGGCAGGAGAGTTACCATAAATTTGAGGCCGGCCCAGACTACAGAGTGAATTGAAGGCTAGCCTGAACTTCATAGTGATACCCTCTCTCAAATAGCAAAACAAAACAAAAACAACACAACAACAGTAACAACAAAAATAGTTCAACTATCAGAGATTATTACTCATAGATGCATGTAATTTTTAATTTTTTCTGCCTTTTAAAAATGAGAGTAGAGTTGATATTCCACTTTTAATTTTTCCTCATAAATATAAAAAATTCTTTAAAAGGACTTAAACCCTATGTGAAAATAAACGTTAAGCTAAATTCTTAAAGGTAATTTAATTTACATTTATGAGTGCTAATACACTATGTAATTCTACAAAATTTAGAATTATAGGGCTGGGGATATAGCTCAGTGGAATAAGCGCCTGCCTAGCAGGCGCAGGGTCCTGAATTCAATCCCCAGTACTGCCAAAAAAAAAAAAAAAAACAAGAATAGAATTATATCCTCTGCTATTGTTTTCATGTCTTAGTCTTAAAAATCTGTAAAATTATGTGTAAATATATATATACACATATAATGTGATTTCTATTGTTATCAAGTTAAAACATAATATCTTAGTAGCTATATGATGGTTGATTGTGTCCAACTAAAGGAGTGACGCTCAACTGCACTGGCTCAGCAGTTCCACACCGTAGGGTGAGGATGGCCCACCCTGAGGCAACTTGTAGCCTGGACGGTATAAAGCGGAAGTGAAGAGGAGTGAGTCTGCTTCTATTTGTTAGGAGGGGTTCCAGTCTGCACCTTCGACTCGGGCGTCATTTCCTAGCCAGCGCCCTCCAGCCTTCCATCGCAGACTTAGCGCCCTCCTAATGTGGACTCACACAGGACACAGCAGTGAGTGCAGACCTTCAACTGGGTCCTTCGAATTTCCAGTGCGCAGACAGACCCTCTGCACTCCTCCACATCTGACTCTGTGGGTGGTCCCTGTAGGCTAACTTTGTAAATTCTTACATATTTGCATATCTTGTATGATTTTTCTCTAGTAAACACTGACTGATACAAACTGAAAACATTCTAATGTAGCTATTTAGATGTTCTGATCACTGCTATTACATGCAGCTAATATTTTTATTAACCATTTTAATTACGGCATATTTGAATTCAAATGTCTGAAGTAATTTCAACATGCTAAGTATATAAAGGTATTATTTTGCCCCAGATTCTATCTATGATGCATAGTTATATTTGGAAGTAAAAGTTTTTTTGGAAGTAAAGTTAAATAACCAAAATGACTTCAAAAGCATGCCTTGCTCATGTCACTGACTTGTTATACTGATAATATATGATGGAAATTTATATTATTATTAAAAAGACAAATACTGGCACACCGGAAATGAAGTAAACCTTCAGCTCCTTGACCCAGGTGCTCTTTGTTTGTAGACATTCTGAGGGAAAGCCTCAATTTCTCCGCATCCAGTTCAGCAAGACACTACAGTTGAACACCACCACTTTGGGGTTGGTTAGATACTCTCCCAAAGATTTTTATTCATGTTCCATCTCTCATTCAACCCTAGTTTTAACTTTGGCAAATATTTTTTAAAGTCATATAAGAAGAAATTCTACTCAGGAACTACTTTTCTGCATTTTTCTCATTGGCAAACACGCCAGCTCTTCTCACATGGATTTATTTTTTAAATAAAATGTGAAGACTGAGGCTGCAGATAAGAGAAAATCCTCCTCAGTCCTCTCAGCTTTCTCTCAGTATCGTGTATGGCCACTCCCCCCAAATTTGTCTCCATCACTATTTACATAACTTAGGAACTTGCCTAAATGAAGGGTTGAGAGAAGTTTTCTGTTATTATCCACCCATGCCCACAACCCACTTCTTCCTGCTTCAGGGCAGCACCCTGGCAGCTATCTGGACTTAGCCTTTCTCCAAATCTCCCCCACCCTCTTCCTTATAACTTTCTTTTCTTGTGATAAGAACATTTAATAGTGGATCTCTCCTGTTGAAGTTTTAAAACAGTATGTCTTACTAAATGTTCAATGTGATACAACAGATCTCTAGATCACAATCATCTTGATAACTGACACTTTATATCCCTTACATAGCAACTTCTCATTTTCCCTTCCCACACCCTTGGCAAGCACTTCTCTAGTCTCTGTTTCTTTGTCTTTGGCTATTTTAGATACCTCATGCAAGAGGAAGAGTGAAGTATTTATTCCCCTGTGGCTTACTTAGCCTGATGCCTTCACAGTTCATCTACGTTGTCAAATATGGCAGAATGTCTTTCTTTTGTAATGCTGGATAACATTTCATTGTTTACATATCTCTTTTCTTCATTTTTATTTTCCAAAATCTCCATCATGACAATCAGATGATGAGAAAGAAAAGAGGGGGAAAATGTATGTATGTTCTGAATAGTTTCTCCTACTTTCTGGACATTCTTATGTTTAACTGAGGCCTTCTACCCAAAGCAGTTATGACAGCAGCAAGTATAGGGGTCAGAAGAGTGTGTTACTGAGTGGAAGAGCTGATGAGAGAGGTGTGTGTATTTTTTAAACAAGAGATCTTTTACCACAGGTCTGCATATTAATCTCTCAAGTGTAGAGGGTCAGGTGTGACTTCTTCAACACCACGCAGCCTTCTCCAGGTTCTTACAGTAACCTTCATAAGTGACAATCACAGCACATGCTAAATAGTGTGTATTTATATTTCTACATTGGTTTCCTCCAGCCCAAATAACTTGAACAAGAGTGAAAACCAGTAGGTGATAAAGACACGATTTGAACCTGGGCCTTTCTAGTGTCAGAGCGTGCAGTCTTTTGATTTTATGTCGTTATTTCTTATCTGAAAATGTGTACGAAAAGTGTGTCAAACTATTTGTCTGGAATCATTACTCCTGGAGTGATAACAAACCCTATTTATATGTTCATGTCTAAGTGAATTAGTATTGTGATTCTTAAAATTTGTGTAAGCCACAACTATTAATGTGCTTTACACAGTATAGGCACTCTAAAGTTTGCAAAGCCATAAAAAAATAAGGAGAAATACATATGACATAAAAACACCATAGCCTACAAAGTCTTTGTATGCAGTAGGTACTCAATGAATATGGAATGATTCCTGGATGGAAGCAAGTAGCTTGTACCAAAAAGAGAACGAAGCTCTGCTGTTATCTTAGACCTGTGACTTTTCTTCTCTGAATATCAGCTCCTCCTCCTCTTCTGTAAATTGTTCCTATTTTTTAAAATTCTAATGTAGAATAATTCACTGCTGGCTTTAACTCCAAATCAAGTATGCCTATATAGCTTTTCCTGAGAAAGAAACATATTTTTTGGAATAGCCCAATAGCAGACCTATAGGAAGAGAGAAATATTCTGCTTTCTCACAAAACAGTTTATATGAAAACAAAAATATTAAAACTTAATAAAGTACTTTAAATGCTCCAGTGAAAATAACATGTAGACGTAAAAGCTCTGAAAGAAAATGTAAACTTCTTTTGTTATCTGGCCACCTCAGAAATAGGTAATGGATTATTCATCCCCTTGTTTGGAATTCCATTTATATTCTATTCAATGCTGAAAGATTTAGAGCATCATGAAAATGCTTCAGGTTTTACAAGAGAAAGAGGAGAAAAGAGATAATAAAGTTAATCCTTGGATTAAATGAAAAAATATTAAAGGAAGATGAAACACATCTTAGAATACAATGAAAACAGATACCTTACAACGGAAAAAAAAAATGTATTATGCAAGTAAAACATAAGCTTAATAGAAAGGGAGATAAATTTATAAATTTGTCACATTGCCGAAACGCGCAACTAAATAAACACCAGAGCCTCATTCTGTAGCTCAAATATATAATTACTTAAGAACCCTACTAACTAAACTCAAACATATAATTGTTAAGTCTCTATTGTAAGCAAAGTTTTGCAAACTCTCAAATATGTTCAGAGAAAAGAATTTCTACACTCAGCTGTGGCCAGGAAAACAATCAAAAGACATTCAATAGCATTGCTCAAATGATAAGAAAATATTCAGCTATGATTCATTCTAAATTAGAATAGCAGCCAATTAAATTGAAATCTTGTGCAATTCTTCACTTGGGTATGAAAACCTATTTTTATTAAAAATCTCCAAAATAAAAGCATTCATTTGTGAGTTTTTAAGTATTCCCAGCTGGATGCATTATCTGTATTGAATTTATCATTCAATGGAACAGTACCAGGTGGACTCGTAGGCAGAATGAGGTTCTCATAAGTAAAGGCAAAAAGAAAAATAAATTGCAGTGGAGATATCTTTATTCTGGATACCTATATTTCTCCCTTGTCTCAATATAATACGTTTGAGTGAAATTAGCATCTTTCTCTCTAACAGAAACCATTTGAAATAGTAGGACTTATTATCACCAACTAGACAAACTGTGCTTGAATTTTACCTTTGTTCCACTTTTCCAGACCATCTCTTACTATAGGCGGAGAAGTTACAGAGATTACACTCAGAGATGTAATGTGTGCTCGTAAACCAGCAGGCTACATTCAAATGCTTCCAAGTGGGTTGTTACACCATGGAGAATTTTGTTTTTGAGGTAATTTGGGAGGGAGAGAGGTTTAAGCAGAGGAAGAAATTTTTTGCTTTGTTTTACAGGTAATGTTTCACACAGAACTATATAATTCAGTCAAGAATGACATGTTTCATAAACTGCCTTGCTCGAGTGATTGCTAATCCTCTCTGAATTAAACTTGAAAAGCTTTTGACCAGCTGTTGTCACCTAAACACATTTTTATTTTAAAAATATAGAAATGAATATTTACTGATATTCCTAACGCCGTGATCTCCTGTTCTCTCCTACTGTCTCTCTTCCTGCACACATTCTTTCTTGTGTTTCCCAGATATGGCTTCCAACTTCTGCCGGAGGATCAGAAACAGTTTCCACTTTCCTGAGCACTTTTAGAGGTTAGGTATGCAAATTCAAAGCAGGGATGTGAAAACTTCTTTGAAAATAACAAGAAAATAATTTTGAATTCTATGATTGATATGAGATTAAAAAAGAGGCTGCAAACTATCTAGGCTTCTGAGTCAAAGCTTCTTAAAATTAATGGAAATAGGGATCAAGTTTTGGGCTCCAAAACCACAGATTTGGTGGGGATCTTAGAAAACGATATTTAGACAGCAGAAGCATGAGAGGCTTTATTGTGTATCTAAGTTACATGTGAAAATAAGCAAAAGAGCACAGGAGGCTCTCACTATGGTGACTGAAATTGCTAATACTGAGTGAAGTAAGTTAGAGTTTTTGTGGGGATAGGTCGCTGAGTCTTTGATCTTGAAGATATTGGTAAATCATTTAGGCCATTCTCCAGATGACATCCTCGACATATTTACACTGTCACAAGCAGACAATATTCTTTCTCAAGCTGTCTCTTACAAGAAGAATCCACTGTGTTCCAGCGATATCCTTCAGCTGTCAATTTGGGGCAACCTACTGAAGATATGTGTAACTGAGCAACACCTGGTACCTAAGCTATACTTACCGTGTAGTATCACTAGAACTTGTCAGATTACATGAATTTTCCTAAAGGACATTTTAATAATTTAGCCATTACACTAATAATGGAAAGTACCGCTGAAACTATAGTAAATGCATTTTCAAAGAAAAAAATGAATCAGCAACTATGTCAGGACTTTCAAATACCTTTTCTTATTACCTAACCTAGGATTTCAAATTTGGTTTTTCCTAAAGAGAGGAAATATTTTATGGTAACATGCCGGCCAAAAGTAACTTGTCAGAGTTATTTGCAGCTAATTAAGGTAGAGTCACTGTCAGTTAAAATAGGTCTGCTTTATTTTACATAATAAAATAACCACAAGGATAACAAGCAATTTAATATATCACTAAAATTTAGTAAATCTTAGGGTTGGAATTGCCTTAAAATGTGGGTTGGAGCCAGAATGAGTACCTAAAATGTATTTTAAAAAGACAATATTTTTAGCCATTTATTTCATTTTCATTCTTTAATATACATTTTCTTTGGTAAAGTGACTAAGACGTAGGCATGTTTTATAAAAAACAGAAATAAGGTAAGTAGATAATCCATGAACTCAATGCATAGCTGATGAATATGCAACATTTACCATAATGGAAATAGTTTATTCTATGATTTTTAAAATACTTATTTGAAAAATCACAGTCAATATACTACATCATTAACAATGAACTATTTCTTAGCTCTCAAATTTTTCTCTTTCATGCATCAAATATGAAAGAATTAAAGTTTGGTTTTTGTGCACAAATAGCATTTATCAAAATATATAGCTACCTATAAATAATGACTTGTTTTAATTAATATTTGGAAAAAATATTTCCCTCTTTTTTGTTTATTCACACATAACATAGAAGTGTCATCTTCTGATTGAAACTAACATTTTATGTTGATAGTCTTCTATGGATTTGTGTAGGCCACACATCACAAAGTAAATGTATTTATTGTCTACAAAATATCTTGGAGCAATTGTCCATTCAGATGACACTGTTAACTTTGATTGTCATTGAAATGCTGACAAAAAATAATTTTGGAGTAGAAAGAAGTTCAGTCAGTTGAAAACAGAAAAAAACAAACTTTCCAGCTTTTCAAATAGCTCAGATAAATGTTGGTACAATGCCACCTTTTTATCCATCCAGGTTTAGAGTCTAGTTCATTATCTTGGGCCATTCAAGAAGAAATTCTCTCAACAAATCCAAAGGATGGAAAATGACCCTTTCAGGTGTTTAAATCAAGGGAGAACCAATCAAAACTGAAGGCTGTGCTACTCAGATTCACATTACTGCAATGAAATAATAAACAGTCTTCTTAAAAGAATAGGTTTATTTAGCTTACAGGTTCGGAGATTCAAGTCCAACATCAGACAGACTCCTGACTCTGGGACTTTTTCAAGGAGGGTAAATGGCAACAGAGGGGGTGTTCACATCTTAATCAAGAAAACAGAGCTAGAAATAGGACTAGTGTCCCAGAATCCCCACTAGAGCAAGCTCCAGTAACAGAAGGACCTTCACAAGGTCCAATTTTTAAAGCTCCAGGGTACTTATGCATACTATCATCAGGTGGCCAAGTCTTATGTATGGACTTCTGGGGACTGGGAAATGTAGCTCAGTGGTAGAATACTTGCTAGTCTATGCTAAGCCCTGGATTTCATCTCTAGCACTATGACAATATCCAACCAAAGAAACTGGCTCTACATATGGACCTATGGAGGCCACTCATCCTGTAACAGAAGCTATAACAAAAATTCAGCATTATTCAATTTAACTAATTTAAAAAGTCATTCCTATTTTAAAATAACACTATTTTATAGAAATAATTTATATGTGCTGGAAAATATTTGCTTTCCATATCCCAAGCTATTTTAAGGTGTGTTTTGTTGGTGTTAATGTTGTTATCTTAACCTAAACTGCATATATTGGTTCGATTTCCATCAGTTGTGTTCTTCTATTACAGAAAAACCCGATTTGAAAGTTGATGTGTTATTCTGTTTGCATCTGTGGCATGGTTTCTGTCTTTCCTTTTTGTTTGCTTCTGTTGGATTTGACTTTGCTCTCATCTACTTTTAACTTACCTTATGATCTGCAGGTTTTCTGCTGTAATAATGGTTTTGTGTGTTTAAAAGATAGTCTAATTTGTGAAAAACTCTATGAAATAACTAGAAAAGTTAAGAAGAAGAAGTTAAAACCGTAGTGCCTTTCTTTATTCCATAGAAGAATGGATTTGTTTGCATATAAGTAACTCTGAGGCTGGTCCAGTCAGATTAATCACTTTATCCACAAGTCAATCATTGTCAAGAACAGACTCAAACTTAAGAATTTTCAACATAACTTAACTCAGCACATCATTTATAATCAACCTTTCCTGAGTCCTATAACATTAGGCAATAGAATATATAGATGATATATCTCTTACTTTAAAGAGTGTATCTTCTACTTGAGGAAACAGAACATCAAGGAAAACAGGAGACAAGTGGTATCATGCAAAGGTCTGGGTTAAGTGTCAAAAGAATGACATTAAGTAGCATCACTTTATTTTCCTACTCCTGATTACGTGAGTAAAATGGAAGCATTTATATTTGCCCTGACTGCCTACATGAGCACATTAAGGCTCAAATCAAAAACATAAAATTTGCTTCTCCTCCTCCCCCCATTGGAGCTGTGTTGAACCTCAGACAGTGCTGCTGAGCTGCCACCGGCACACCCCTCTCCCATGAGCTTGGGAGCCAGGCAAATCCCCAGAGAGCTTTAGGGGCCTGGGGGCCACTCCCTGCCCTTCCCCTCTTTCCCCTCCCCCATTGTAGCTGAGCTGAACCTCAGGCAGCTTCGGGAACACCAGTGAGTCCCTGCTGCCTCTCCACCATGAGCATGGGAGCCAGACAGAGCCCCAGACAGCTTTAGGGGCTGCGGGCCACTCACCGCCAACCACCTATTGGAGTTGAGCTGAACCTTGGACAGCTTTGGAAATGCCAATGTACTGGCCCCACCTCTGACCCATGGGCTTGGAAGCCAGGCAGAGCCCCAGACAAACTAGAGGGCCTTGGATGCCACTCCCTGCCCCCATACCTCACCACCCTCAGGGAAGCAGAGCTGAAACTCAGACTGCTTCAGAGGCCTCAATGACTGTGTGCTTACCCCCACACACACTGGTGTGGGAACTGGGCTGGGTCCCAGGCAGTGCGTAGAGCCTCAGTGACCACCACCTGCTCCCTACTACACCCCAAGGGAAATAGGGTTGAAATCTGGACAGCTTTAGGAACCCCTGAGTGGAAGCCAAGCTGAGCCCTGGACAGCTGTGGGAGCACTAGGGATCACACCCCCTCTACACACACCAACAAGGGAGTCACATTGAGCACCAGGGACCTTTGAGTCCTTGCCCACTGCTCCGATATCATCCTGGGAATGAGGCTGAGCTCCAGGGAACCTCTGGATCTCTGAAAATGGAAAAAATGAAGGAGCAAAATGTAATTGATCTCTACTCCACCCAGAACAAATCCAGGAGATATCAACATGGAAGACCTTGGAAGTCATACACCTGAAATTTCTGAAATGATAGCAGCTGAAGTAAAGAAACAACTCTGTCAGGCCATAGAAGACATCAGATCATAAACAAACTCTGAGGCAAAAAAAGGAATGATAATAATAATGAAAAAATTGTTTAGCACATCTAAAGGAGACATAGAAAAGAAAATAGAGAAACATTATAAATTAATGGAAACCTTGAATGAACAATATAGGAAAGAACTGGAATAAAGGAAATAAATTCAAACAGATATCCAGGAAATTAAAACTTCCATCAAAAGTGAGCAAAACTGCTTGAATGAAGCTGAAGATAGACTTTCAGACCCTGAAGGCAATATTGCTATGAATGACAGTGAAAGGAAGGATTCCTTAAAAATAACAAGAAACCAAGTAATAACAATTCAACAGCTGCAAAACAAAGCAAAGAAAACCAATGTGAGATTAAAAAGTATAAATGAAATAGCAGGTGTCAGCACAAATAACATAAAAAAGACTATTTGCCGAAGTAATAGCAGAAAATTTCCCAATCATGGAAAAGGAATTGGTCATTCAGTTAAGGCATATAGGCATATAGAACTCCAAGTAGCCATAACCAAAATAAATCTACACCAAGACATAATAATCAAGATCCCAGAAATTCAGCAAAAGATCAGAATATTAAAAGTTGTTAGAGAAAAGAAACAGGAAAAGGAAAGCCCATCAGAATCAGCAGATTTCTCAACACAAACCATCAAAAAGAGCTTGGAGTGAAATATTTCAGGTCCTGAAAGAAAACAACTTCCAGCCCAGAATAATGTACCCTGAAAAACTATCCTTCAAAATTAATGGAGAAATAAAATATTTCCATGATAAAGATCAACTGAAGAACTTCATAAGCACCAAACCAACCCTAAAAGAGTACTGAAAGATATTCTAGAAAGAGACAAAAAAGACCACAGCTCCAAGAACAGCAACACAGAGGAACCACCTGGCAGAAAAAGCAATTAAATGGAGGGAAACAAGAGAAGCCAACAGGAGGAAAACAACAAGACAAAGTCAAGCCAATACATACCACTTATAACCATCTATGTAAATGGTATCAATTCACCAACGAAAAGAAGTAGACTGACAGAATGGATCAAGAAACAAAATCCAATACTATGATGTATACAAGAAATACATTTAACTCAAAAGGAACTTCACACACTGAAAATCAAAGGATGGAAAACAATACTCCATGGGACAGGTACCCAGATAAAAGCGGGAGTAGCTATTCTGTTCAAACACAATGGAAACTTCAAACCAACAATCAAAAGAGATAAAGAAGGTCACTACATACTTGTGAGGGGAAAGCTGCAAGAGGAAGAGATAACAATCATAAACATCTATGCACGAAATATAGGAATACCCATGTATATAAGACAAATTTTAACAGACATAAGAAATGAAATAAGCAGCAACACAATCAAAACAGGGGATTTTAGCACACCATTGTCACAAGAAATAGATCAACGAGACAAAAAATTGGGAAAGAAATAACAGAACTTAACCAAACTTGTAAATGTATGGACTTAGTAGAACATTACAGAGTGTTCTATCCAACAGCATCAGAATACGCATTCTTCTCAGCTGCATATGGGACATTCTCCAAAATAGAGCGTATACTAGTACATAGAACATGTTTAAGTAAATGGAAATTAACTGAAATTATCTCATGTATACTATCAGACCACAGTGCAATGAAATTGGAAATTAATGACAAAAGAAAACACAAAAACTCTATAAACAGTTGGAAATTAAATAACATCCTCCTGAATAACCAATGGGTCACAGATGAAATCAAAGTAGAAATTAAACACTATTTATAATCAAATGAAAATGTATATTCAACCTACAGGAACCTATGGGATACCATGAAAGCAGTCCTCAGAAGGAAATTTATAGTCGTGAATTTCTACCTCAGGAAAACAGAACAAGCACAAATAATCTTATGCTGCACCTCAAGTTCCTAGAAAAAGAAGAGCAAGTCAAACTCAGAGTGCAAAGAAGACAGGAGACTATAAATCTCAGGGCAGAAATAAACATGATGGAGACTAAAAAAATACAAAGTATTAATGAATTGAAGTGTTGTTTCTTTGAAAGAATAAATAAAATAGATAAACCACTAGCCAACCTTATCAAAAAAAGGAAAGGAAAAACAGAAATGCACATAATAAGGAATGAAAGGAGTGAAATCACTACAGATCCTGAAGAAATTCAGATCATCAATACCTACTTTGAAAATCTTTACTCTTTATAGGATGGGAAACACAGAGGAAATGGAGATTTCTAGATACATATGAATTACCAAAGCTGAATGAAGAACATATAAAAATTCTGAATAACTCAATATCAGCCAGAGAAATTGAGAATATAATAAAAAAAAAACTTGCCAATGAAGAAAAGCCCAGGTCCTGATGGATTCGCAGCTGAATTCTACAAGAAATTTAGAGAAGATTTGATGCTAATTCTTCTGAAACTCTTTAAGGAAATTGAAAAGGAAGGAATTCTCCCCAACTCATTCCTGGAGGTAAGTATCATCCTGATCTCAAAACCAGAGAAACACCCAACCAAAAAAGGGAACTACAGACCAATCTCTCTAATGAGCATAGATTCAAAAGTTCCCAATAAAATAATAGCAAGCAGAATGCAACAGATCATCAAGAAGATTATACACCATGACCAAGTGGGATTCATTCCAGGAATGCAAGGATGGCTCAATATATGCAAATCGATCAATGTAATATACCATATCAATAGAGCCAAGGACAAAAATCACATGATCGTTTTAACTGATGCAGAAAAAGATTTTGATAAAGTCCAAAACTTATTCATGATAAAGACAGAAATACAGAAATTTCTCATAGATAGACTTTACTTCAATCTGAATAAAAGCCATCTATGAAAAACCAACAACTAATATCATTCTCCATGGTCAAAAACTGAAAGTTTTCACTTTAAAATCAGGAACAAGACAAGGATGTCCAATGCAACTACTCTTGTTCAATATAGTTCTAGAAATATTAGCTAGAGCAATTAGACAAGAGAGAGAAATAAGAGGAATAAGGATAGGAATAGAAGAAGTGAAATTATCATTATTTGCAGATGACATGATACTCTATAAAAAACTTCAACAAAGGACCTATAATTTAATAACCAAATTCAGTAGCATTGCTGGATACAAAGTCAATACTCAAAAATCAATAGCATTCCTGCACATTAACAACAAACAGAATGAGAGAGAAATTAGTGAAAACATACCTTTCACAATGGCATCCAAAATGTTGGAATACATAGGAATCAATCTAACCAAAGAAGTAAAAGATCTATACAGTAAAAATTACAGTATTCTGAAAAAAGAGATCAAATAGGATTTCAGAAAATGGAAAGATACTCCTTGTTCATGGATAGGAAGATGCAACACTGTGAAAATGGCCATATTACCAAGAGTGTTGTACAGATTCAATGCAATCCCCATTAAAATTCCATTAGTATGCCTCACAGATTTAGAGAAAACATTCCTAAAATTCATCTGGAACCAAAAGAGGCCTAGAATAGCAAAAAAAAATCCTGGGAAACAAAGGAAAAGATAGACGCATCACAATCTCTGCCTTGCAATTTTACTACAAAGCTACTGTGATAAAATCAGCATAGTACTGGCAAAAAACAGACCTGAAGAGCAATGGAACAGATTAGAAGATGCAGCCACAGCTACAAATACACTCAACAACCTTATCTTTGACAAAGGGGCCAAATATGTTCACTGGAAGAAAGATAGCCTCTTTCACAAATGGTGCTGGAAAAACTGGCTCCATCTGCCAAAGACTAAAACTAGACCCATGTCTATCACTGTGCACTAAAGTCAAAATGGGTCAAGGATCTAAATATCAAAACAGAAACACTATATGTACTGGAAGAGAAAATAAGTAGAAATTTAAAGACATAGAGGTAGGCAAAGAGTTCATGAACAAAAACTGAACTGCACAGGAAATACTTCAAAGATCAACAACTTGGATCTCATCTTATTGGAAAGTTTCTGCACATGAAAAGAGATCACCAGACTTCCGGGAAGATGGCGACCAGGTGAGCGGCAGAGGGAAACTCTCCCAGAAACCGATCCTTTTTACGCGGGTGCCCGGTCCATGGACGCAAAATTCCAACTGATCGGGTTGCTCTCCGCTCCCTGAGCATTAAAGGGCCGGCTGGACAAGCCAGGCAGCGAGAAGTGGGTGGATCCTGAGAGCTGGGCACCCGAGGGATCGGTGCTGCGCTTGGGCCGCAGCTCGGCTCAATCTGCATACAGCCGAGAAAGCGAATGCAGTGGGACAGACGCTTCCAGCTCCTGAACTCGATCGGCTCGGAGGCGGCTGTAACCAGGATTTGTTGGAGGCCGCGGATTAGATTAAATTCAGAGAATGCGCTACTGGGGCAGATTGCGCCAATCTGGGCAGCGGTCCGGGATCCCGCTCAGGGCCCTGCCCCCGCAGCCGGCACCTCGCGAACTGTGGCAGCTGCGGTCAGCAGGATTTCTGAGTTGGTAAGAAGGTCGATCCAGGGAGATACATCTGAACGGCATTCCTGTATGCAAGATCCCAGGGTGAGTTGATTGGGCGCCCTGACCAGTTTTTCCTGAGTCGGGAAGAAGCTCTGCCCAGCGAGGGACATCCAAGCAGCTTTACTGACTGTAGGATCCCCCAGGTCGGAAGAGCTAGCTAGACGCCCCGACGGTATTTGTGAGGGGGCAAGGAGCTCCACCCAGGGAGGAACAACTCAGTGGCCTGCCTGAAAGGTCCCTGGGGCGGCGAGCTGTTTATGCGCCCTAGCCAGGTCTTGGGGTGGGGAGTAGAAGTGGAAATCTCAGCAGATAGCTTAAGGGACATTCTCACAAAGAGAAGGAATCATTGCAGCAGACTCTGCAGCAGACCTTTGCCTGCTGAACTGCCTGGGGAATTTATAGCTCCACATTTTGAATCTGATACCCAAAAATGGGAAAACAGAGGAACAAAACGCAGTCTCAAAACTCAACCCCACCCAGAAGAAGTTCTGAATGCGAGGATAAAGGGGAACCAGGAAGCCACATACCTGCAAGTTATGAAACGATTGCATCCGAAATGAAACAACTCCAACAGGCCATAAAAGAGTTTAAAGCAGAAATAAGCCACATACCCGCAATGATCTTTCAGACAAAAAACGAGCTTAAAACAATGATGGAAGAAATGTTCCGTACACATAGAGAAGAAATGGACAAAAGACTAGACGGAAATAGGAAACAAATGGAAACGTTACAAGAGCAATTTAGGAATGAATTACCAAGAATGAAACAGGCCCAAAGAGAATGCCAGGATTTGAAAACTTACGCTGAAAGCATGCAAAACCGTTTCAATGAAACCGAAGATAGAATTTCAGAACTTGAAGACAGCATGGCAGCTTATGAGCATGAAAGGAAGAATCTCATGATATCATCAAAGACACAAGAAAAGTCAATCCAACAGCTCCAAGATGAGGCAAAACATAACAATATTCGAGTTATAGGAGTATGTGAAACAGCAGATCTCACAAACGATATAAAAAGAATATTTGCTGAAATAATAGCAGAAAATTTCCCAAACGAGGTAAAAGATACTGAAGTTCAGCTAAGCGAGGCATATAGAACCCCAATGATCCATAACCTAAAGAAAACACACACAGGCATATAATAGTCAAGATCCCAGATATCCAGCAAAAGAACACAATATTAAAAGCTGCTAGAGAAACGAAACAGATCACCTATAGAGGAAAGCCCATCAGAATCACAGCAGACTTCTCAACGGAAACCATGAAATCAAGAAGAGCTTGGAGCAAGATACTACAGATTCTGAGACTAAACAACTTCCAACCCAGACTGATGTATCCTGCAAAATTATCCCTCAAATTCAATGGAGAAATAAAATATTTCCATGACAAAGAACAACTGAAGAACTTCATGAGTGCCAAACCAGCATAGCAAAAAGCACTAAAAGATATTCTAGACAGAGAAAAAAGAGAACACAATCCCAAAAACAGCAATAGAAATAACTCCCTAAACAGAACAAGTAATTAAACAGTCAGCAAAAGAAGCAAAACATCAAGTAAATAACATGACCAGAATAAGCCAACATATAACCATGATAACCATTAATGTAAATGGCCTCAACTCAAAAGTCAAAAGCAAAGATTGGAAGAGTGGATTAAGGAACACAATCCAACGACATGCTATATACAGGAAACACATTTTACTCAAAAGGAAATCCACAGGTTGAAAGTTAAAGGTTGGAAAACAATTCTCCATGCAACAGGCCCCCAGAAAAAAGCAGGGGTAGCTATTATGTTTGCAAACAATGCAAACCTCAAACCAAAAACAATCAAAACAGATAAAGAAGGCCACTACATACTAGTTAGGGGAAAGCTGCAAGGGGAAGAGGTAACAATCCTAAACATTTATGCACCAAACCATGGAGCACCTAACTTTACAAGTCAAATCTTGACAGACGTAAAAAATCAAATAACTAATAAAACTATTGTAATAGGGGGCCTAAATACCCCTCTGACGCAAAGAGACAGGACAACCGGACAGAAACTCAGCAAAGAAATAACAAACCTGAACCAAAAGTGTGAACAAATGGACTTAGTAGGTGGATACAGAGTGTTCCACCCCACAACATCAGAATACACATTTTTCTCAGCTGCACATGGGTCTTTCTCCAAAATAGAACACATTCTACCCCATAGAGCATATCTACCTAAACGCAAAAGAATTGAAATTATCCCATGCATATTATCAGACCACAGTGCAATAAAACTGGAAATTAATGACAAAGAGAACTCCAAAAACCACATAAACACGTGGAAATTAGACAACAACCTACTGAATAACCAATGGGTCACACAAGAAGTTAAAGAAGAAATTAAAAATTACCTACAAATAAATGAAAACGCAAGTACAACCTATCAGAATCTGTGGGATGCAATGAAAGCAGTCCTCAGAGGGAAATTTATAGC